>JACCGJ010011907.1:0-13761 GCA_013407085.1 Atriophallophorus winterbourni | reverse complement strand
GTGGTGCGGTTGAACGAGTTTCGATCTGATAGTGTTGAAAAAAACTATCAATCAATTCGAAATGATGTGATCCTCTACACCGTATTCGAACAGGAACAATATTCTGAATCGCCAAGGATATTGCACGCGTCGGTAAAATTGGGTTAAAACTTGAAAATTTGAATTTCCAAGAATTCACCTTGCTCGAAGTTGAAATGAATATATTCCGAAAGAGCAAATTAATACGAGTTTAACGATATATGAAAAAAAAGTGAGGAAATAAATCCAAAAGTATGGGAGCACAAATATATGCGTCCGCACAGCACGTCAAAATGAAAATTGTGACGGGATATTGACTGTGAGCGATTGTGGAACGTTCTATGCGGTTTAGAATGTTGCTGTGGGGAGAGTGGAATTAACTGCTGTATTAGGACTTCGAGTTTATCTATTCGCTCTCCCAAAGCGACTTCGGAATCAGACAATATGTATGAAAATCGAAATTGGAGAATTACAAAAGGTATGCGAAAGCAGATGAACAACTTTGAGGATGAACAGTTTGTATTCAAAAAAGTTAATCAATTTGTAGACGTTGGGCTCACCAATTTGTAGCGGTATGAGCTTACAAAAATCTATCAGAGATTACAAAAATAATAGCTACAATGTTTCATGAAGATATACTGATAGAAAATTCAAAATAACTCATCAAAGGCTGAAAGTGAGTTGAGCAAGAAAATTGTGATGGGAAGGATACTGATTCTCCACGATGTCGAAGACTCCGAGTACGAACAGTAATGCAGGAATTGACTTGATTAAATCCCTTAAGATGGAAGTTTGGTTCAGGTAACGAATAAAGTAGCAAGCTCGCAAAAATGGAGTTATATCCGTGAGTGTTAACGATTCTCACAGTCCGAACATTCACTACAGTCAGTCCAGACAGTTGCAAACAAGTTGTCACACCAATCGGTAGAAACAGCGAGAGAGAACGAACCGCGCTGGTTGGATTCAAAACGTATATATTGTCAAGGTCACAATAATTATTAATTGCAAATAGCAAAATAAGTGAAATACAACACTACCCACCACACCCTCCGGAACAGGTTCAGTTAAAACCGTTTGCGTTCGAATTTCCGATACTGAGATCTGGAAGAGCAAAGAAACTGGCAAAGAGTTAGCGGGGATATGACGAAAATGCAAAGGTACAGAAAGAGAACTTACTGTTGCCACGAGGTAGTGAGTTGTTGAAAAATGCGGTAGTGGTTGTGAAAAAAATAAAAATAGTGTTCACGGGGTTCGGATGTTTTGGGTGTGGGCGATTTCATGGAGGTTGGAATCGAGGATACCTTTGAAGGAACCGAAGGAAGTGGCTTCAAAAAGTGTGTCGGGGAGAGTGTTACACTGACTGTAAAAAAAGTGACGGAGAAAAACTGTGTTAACATTCAAGTCTGCTCTGTTGTTACAGTTTGAGCTCATGTCCTCGAAAGTTAATGCTCGGAGAGGGAACGAATAGGGCGTTGCATGGATGGGAGGGGTTAGTCAAATTCCTGTGGGTAAGTAACATGTCACCGTGTTGAAGACGGTAGGTAACGGAGAATATATCTAAACTTTGTAACCTTTCCTCATAAGACATGTTGTGCATACCACGGACAAGATTTGTGGCACGTCGCTGGGCTTTTTGAGAAGGGACACATCTAAGGCTGCCAAGCCTTTACAGCGTATACCAAGTGTGGACGGATGTAGACATTCAGCATTGTCGGGAAGAGAAACCGGTCGAACCTACCGAAAGTGCGGCAATGTGAGCCAATGTTGCGATTGGCTGCGGCTGTGGCTTTTTCGCATTGTGGTGCAACCGAGATCGTGCTGGATGATGATACCAAGATCCTTTTCTTGTCGAACAATCTGAAGTACTGCTGTACCCAAACTGTAAGCGACAGGGTCAGAAAGTCAGATGGAAAGAACGCTACACTTGGAGGTGTTGAATTTGTGATGATTCCTCAAAGACCAGCTGTGTAAACAATCTAAGTCATCTTGTAGGGCATGTGAATCCTTTGGTGAGTGAGTGCCAGATTTTGACATCGTCCGCAAATAGGATGAACGGTGATTCATTGTTCTGGCCAATGTCATTGATATAAATGATGAAGAGCCGGGGACCAAGAGCAGAGTCTTGTGGCAGACGCACTTGATAGGGAAGCGGGCTGAATAGCAGTCACGAACACAGAGGGGGTGATCGCGAAGAAAGTGCTGCATCCATGACAGTAAAGATGACCCAACGCCGCTGGAAGTCAGTTTAAGTAAAAGAATGTCATGGTCGACACGGTCGAATACCTTGGAGAAATCCTGAAATATTGCATCCACACCAATGCATTCATCGACTGATTTCGTCCAGTGCAAGTAGCAATTTGGAAGTGCATGAGCGCTTGACGCAAGAGCCGTGTTGTTGTGTCATCAAAAGTCGATTGGTTTTAAGATGTGAGACAATGTGGTCAGACTATGCTCTCCATGACTTTAGAAATGATTGACAAAAGCACAATGAGGCGATAATTTGAGAGTTCAGACCGAATGCCACCTTTAAAATAGGAGTGATAACACCTTTCCAAGCTTGGGGATTGGTAGCGGATTCCATGCAACGTTGAAAACACATGACAAGTATATGAGATATGTTAAATGCGGCTACTTTCAGGATCTTAGGATGGATGCCGTCGAGTCGTACGAAGAAGAAGTCGATGATCGCATCAACCAGACGTTGAAACGGATCGCTGAAAGTGGTTTACGCCTTCGTCGAGAGAAATACCAGTTCTATATGAAATCAATAAAATACCTTGGTTTCATTTTCGATCAGAGTGGACGCCACCCTGACCCTGGCAACATACAATCAATCCAGCAAATGCCGGCCCCGAAAGATGTTGCATCACTACGATCATTCCTTGGTTTGATCAGTTATTACAGCGCATTCCTGCCATCACTCCATACTGTGCGTCCACCACTCAATCGACTTCTTCAAAAAGATGTCCCATGGAATTGGTCAAGAGAATGCGAAACAGCTTTTACGAAGCTAAACTCACTGTTAACATCAAACATGTTACTGACGCACTACGATTCCAAGCTGCCGATCGTCGTGGCAGCCGATGCATCTGAATATGGTGTCGGTGGTGTGATTCTTCACAAGTTTCCCGATGGAAACGAAAAGGCGATCATGCATGCTTCACGTTCATTGACTCCAGCCGAACGCAACTATGGTCACATCGAAAAAGAAGCATTAGTTCTAATCTTCGCGGTCAAACGATTCCACAAGTTGATCTATGGTCGTCATTTTACGTTGCTAACCGACCACAAGCCTTTGATTTCGATATTCGGCTCGAAAAAAGGTATACCAGCACATTCTGCAAACTGGTTACAACGATGGTCTCTCATACTTTTGGGATACGATTTCGATATACAATATCGCCGTTCCGAAGATTTTGGTCAAGTAAACGCGCTGTCCCGCCTAATCCCGGTTCGAGATCAACCAGACGAGGATACAGTCATTGCATGCGTCTCCATCGAGCAGCTATGCAGCGACAATTTGATGACGCAGTGCGAGGATTGCCAGTCAAAGCTGATGACATTAAACAATGTACGCAATCAGACGAAACTTTGTTGCAAGCAATCACCTATACTCAGGGTGGTTGGCCGAAAGTTACGCCTGCTGGAGAACTATCGCAATTCTACCAACGACGTGAGTCGCTTTCAATTATTGACGAGTGCCTAATGTTCAATGATCGCGTTGTTGTTCCAAAGAATCTACGCAATCGTGTCCTTCGACAATTCCACAATGGGCACCCAGGCATTCAACGCATGAAGGCGATCGCTCGAAGTTTCGCTTATTGGCCTGGTATGGACGCAGATATTGATCTATTCGTCAAGTCATGCCGTCAATGTCAGCAAGCAGCTAAGATGTCAAGCCATGTACCAATTGCGCCATGGCCTACGCCAGAAAAACCGTGGCAACGAATTCATGTCGATTTCGCTGGTCCAATAAACGGGGTCATGTACCTCGTCGTGGTCGATTCTTACTCGGAATGGCCCAAAATCATCAGGATGTCATCTGCTACATCCAGCAACACGATCAGCGCCATGCGTCATTTGTTTAGTCAGCATGGATTACCAGAAACTCTCGTGTCCGATAATGGCTCGCAATTCACCTCGGACGTTTTCACCAAATTTTGCCGCCAGAACAATGTGTCACATCTACGGTCGCCGCCTTACCATCCTCAGTCAAATGGCCAGGCCGAACGCTTCGTCGACACATTCAAGCGTGCTCTTCTGAAATCACGTGGGGAGGAGACATCCGTCGATAGTCTTCAACGTTTTCTGCTGGTTTACAGAACTACGCCGAACGGTACGTTGCCCAGCCGCAAAACCTCCGCCGAAGCACTCATGGGCAGGAAGCTACGCACTTGGAACAATGCTATGCTGCCCAAGTCAACCAAACCGCCGCTCAATCAGAATCAACATTCTTGCTTCGAACCAGGAACTGCCGTCCACGTACGAGACTACAGAACATCAAGTCCACCGTGGATCGATGGTAACATCATCCGTCGCAGAGGCAGTGTAATGTTCGATGTCAAAGTTGGAAAGGGTGTCGTGACACGACACAGAAATCAGTTACGTCTGAGATCCGCTACCTCCGATACGCTCGTCGAGATCCGGATACCACAGGACATACTGCATGAAACATTCAACCTTCCAACACCAAGCTAATCTCTCACGACTGAAATACCGACTGACCGAAGTCTGCAACCACGTCGCTGGACAACCAGAAAAAGAAACCCCCTGAAACCGTTGCAGGTCAATCCACGCCAGTCCCGGTATTGAGAATCTCAAAAGGGGAGGTGTTGAGGAACTATTATTATTTTCCTCAAAAACTCATTATAACTTATAACTCATTATAATCTATGATTCTCGATTCTAATTGGTCCATTTTGTCAGCCATAATGTTTCAGTGTATAAATACATACGAGCGGCAGCCGAATGGCTTTTTGGTTAGAGACGGTAACGCTCTTTGTCTGAACGGCCTGCCTTTGTTCTTGCTACGCGTAGTGTTGGGTTAGTTAGTCAATTGGACCAATAGCATAAAGGTTTCAGTGTTAAACATTTGGGTAATAAATACTTGGTTCTACTCGGGTAATATATAACATAGAATGGAAAATGGTCGTATTCCGAAAGATCTACTCTATGGTGAGTGCAACTAGGAAGTCGAACAGACCGCACTTGCGGTACAAAGACGTTTGCAAAAGAGATATGAAAGCTCTTGGCATTGACCCGGCGAGTTGGGAAGAATTTGCTCTTGACCGCTCACATTGGAGGCACTGTGTAAAGCGTCGTCTGCAAGCTGGGGAAGAGCAGATACAGCTCTTGGCTGCTAAACGCAGATCACGCTGCCGGCGTGCAATTGACGCAATACAACCGAATTCTGACTTTCGTTGCCAGCACTGTGGGGGAGATTGTTTCTCTCGAATCGGACTGTTTAGTTACTCCAAAAGCTGCAAAACTTGAACATTCACGAGTTTGTGATGTACATCCATGGTCGACATCGACCGAAGGAGGCCAACAACATATATGCATGTATTGAAGCATGCGATAATTAGATGCATGCTGAAACACGCTGCAGTCTCACTACCATTTCTATTTCTATTTCCCCCTCATAACTTTATAGGCCTGGGCAACCTGACAGTATCTCAGCCCACGTGCAGTCTCTGAATGTGCGGCACTTTGCCTGAATCAGGCTTGTCATTTCATATCATCATCATGCACGTATGCGGTCATATCTGTGTATTTATACATGTGTATGAGACCACTTCTGAAGCACGTTATTCTAGTTTTATTTTGCAAACATTACAGTTCATTGTTGTTTCTACTGTATAAAAACCAATGTTGTTGTCTTTCACGCAGCTTTTGGACAGATCCTCATACAGGTTACATTCAGAACTATTCCATATTACAAATGAAGCTTTCATTCACCACGTTTGATCTCGTATGTTCCGTGGAAGAACTGCGTAAAAAGTGAATGCATTCCTTTTTTAACTGCTTGTTGTCAGGTTACTTGGCTGTCGTGTGAACAATGTGTACGACATAAACAACAAAACTTATTTATTAAAGCTGACTGGGTAATTAGTTTTTAAGCGTACATAATGCATTATTCAGAGGCGAGGAAAAGTTCATTTTGTTAATTGAATCTGGGGCGCGTATTCACCTTACCGATTTTGATTGGGCAAAGGGTATGATGCCATCTGGATTTTCCATGAAGGTAAGCTGAGTGGCTGTGATTCTCTATTCTTTTAGCTGCGTAAGCATATCAGGAACCGTAAATTGTCTGATATTAGACAGCTAGGGATGGACCGTGTTGTTGATATCCAGTTCGGCTTTGACGAAAATTCGTTCCATCTCATTGTTGAACTCTATGATCGGGTATGTTTATTTATCGTTTAATCACTGTCGATAGTTCCTAATTTTTGCTTATATTAAAATCCATTTTATACGCTGTTCATTAATTTTCAAATTACTACAATTGTGTGTTGCTCACATCTCATGCACTTACACCAGATTGGTGACTGATGCATTACATTGGTCATACATCAGGGCTTCGAGTGCTTGACAGGAATCCCTATTTGATTCTGGGTTTCAACGTCGTGTTTCGTTGTACGAAACCCATTAAACAGTGGCTTCAATGTTTAACTGCTTACTGCAATTGTTTGTTTTTCGCGTAAGCTATTTTTAGATTTTCTCTGTTAAAATTCAGTATTTTAATATGCGTAATAAATCTATAATTTCCCTCAATCTCTTACCATCACTAATCATATCTTCTTAATGCACTATTTATAAATCTCTTATGCTTGCTAGTATCAGATGGTCATCTTCATATGTATGTATCAGAGTTAATGTGGCGCTTATCACAATTAGAGCATGTGTATATTTCGTGGAAATTTTTCTATGGTGATTTGATTTTAGGTATGAACTCACAAGGTGCCGCACAGCCATAAACTTTCCGTTTGTTAATATACTATCAGCTTGCTCAGAACTTAACAGATATAAATTGATGTTGAATTTAGGTGTCTATCACATATTCCAGTGGACGATTTACCCCGATTGTAGTGTAGGATATGTTGCCGGAGGTTTTGTAAATGTGTTTATTTTCTCGGAGTGTTGTTTGTCTTTCGGGTTTCGACCGACTCACAATGGATTATCAAACTCACGCGTAAACATTTTTAGTACACCCTGTTTCAATAGTGTTTGTTACATCAATGTGCTTATGCTTGTTTGAAAAGTGTTTTACTGTGGCACTTGTGTTGGATTTTATTGACTGTCGTGTATCGGTATTTTTCGATAGATCATTGCTTGTGGTTCTGGTTATCTTGGATAAGCGCCCGGAAAAGATACATTGGCTTTGAAATGGGTAATATGCTTTTATGCATGATTTAACTTTTCACACTTGAAGTCCATAAACATGTCGCGAAACCTACTGGACGACGCATGCGTTGCCTAGGCTTTTCATCGAAGGGCCATGTATATATGTATGGAAGCACAAGCCTGGTTTAGGCAGTGTCACACAGTCTGAAACTGCCCGTTGGCTAAGATTCTGCCAGGTTTCCCAGGCCTAGACAGATATGTGAAAAACTAGAAACGGTATATGTATGCATGAAAGCACAAGCCCGACGCAGTTTATATGCGATCTTAACAGATACAGTCGGGTGTTTCATAAATTCCTGGCTACTATCGAAGAATAAATGTTAAAAAGGGCTCGGTGAAATCAGACAAGTCTTTTCGTGTTACAATTGTCGGTTCGTTATTCCGAATTCACACCTGAGGGGAACACAATTGAGCAATAGGATAACGTATTCGAGGCATGGATAACACATTAGAAACACCAATTCCACGTATTATATTTTAATCGCGTGTTCATCATTGATTCTCATCCAGCTGTTTCATTATGTGTACCCACATCGCATGCTGAAAACATTGTCTGATCATGTAAGTCGAGATACAGCATTGGGACAATAAACAAAAAATGAATCGCTCAAGCTTGTGCTCAAGTAGAATGGCACAGAAAACAGCGAAATCAGTGTAAAAAACTAATGTCCAAATAAACTCAGATTTCAAGGATGCAAAGTTTCTAGCTACAGCCAACTGGGAGAAATTTTGTCATGTGCTTGCATGTGTACGACGGTATCGTAAGTTATCCATATAAAGGCAACGCATTACTTACCTCACATTTTCGCTTCTTCGATGTAATCGTCCTCATTCATGGCTCCATCGACCATTTGCTTAGCGGCCACCGGGATGTTACGGAATTTACCGAGTTTAACAACCCCAAACTCAAAACTGTGCATAGAATCCAGTGAACTTCTATTCAAATTTACATTACTTTTCAATAAACAGCAGTTGGTTTGACTTTTTCCTCGTAAATTCGACGTCTTATCCTTTTTCCTCAGGGTAACATGTGCTTCACTGATCACGCATACACCATTCTTCATCTGCTAAGACCCCGCACGGACGTGAACCACGATGTGCGATATGCTGCACATGAAAAATACCCTTTGGATATGATACGACCGCTTCCAGATTGCATTGCTTCCAATGCCGTGGAGGCGATTCAGCAGCGTGTTTTCGAATTGCTGGTTGATGCTCACGGTCCTTGGAACGTTGAAAACAAGCAAAAGAAATTACCACCTGTATCGAAGGCATTGGCCTCTGAGTTCGGTCAGTTATAGCGCTATTACATATTGGATAACTATGTGGTCGACTTATCGTCATCATGTTCACCACCAACATCATATTATGTTTAGGGCAAAAGGTTTACTCTAAAGGCGACACATTAAATGCGTGGATATGGCCCATGGCGTACAAACTTACCCTAGATTGATTCTTCCTCTCCGGCTTGCATCTGGCTGGCCTTACGTTTACAGACAAATCTCGTTACTATGCTACCTCGCTACTATGCCACTCGGTTTTATGCCACTTTTGCTCGGTCCCCACAGGTGGCGTATTTGTGAGGTGGCATAGTAACGGATGTGCAGCATTTTTCGTAGTTTCCCCCCATCCCAAATGGCATAGCGTTCGACTTTCCATTGGACAATTCAGTTTCAAAATCCCATATTACACATTCCACGATTTGCGATCAACCCAGCTCCTCATTTTACCCAGGTATGGAATGAGTACCAAGTATAGTCAGAAAAATAACCGGAACAGCTTAGCACTCGGTCCGATGGGTGAATTCCTGTTATCTTTACCGCGTCATGCTAAAGAAGCTCTACGATGACCCTATGAACCTCAGTGTTCTAATGTATCTACGTTTAAAATCACGAGCCTGATCCAGACAATGTGCCGCACGTGGGTTAGGGTGCTATCGGGTTGCCCAGGCCTCGACCGGTTTAAGAACGAAAATGGAAGTGAGGTTGCAGCGTGTTTTCGCATGCACCCGCTACCAATGGCAAATCAATTTTGCACGGTGTTAGCTGCACTGAAAAAAGTACTGCACATCCGTGACTGATAAGCTCTCAGTACCTTTTCATTCCGGGAAAGTGGTTGTCACCTTTGCTATCGATCAACCTTTACAGTGATAATATTATGGATACGTATGGATGCTATATCACCCGTTCTCTCAGGTTTTCTTCGTTTCAGTTATTGATAATTTTGATGATGAAAGCGCAAGCCTGATCCAAGCAAAGTGCCGCACAGTCAGAGACTGCACGTGAGCTAATATAATGTCAGGTTGCCCAGGCCTAAACAGATATGAGCGGGGAAATAGAAATGGTGGTGTTTGTATGTATGAAAGCACAAGCCTGGTCCGGGAAAACTGCCGCACAGTCAGTGGTTGTACCTGGGCTGAGATACTGTAAGGTTGCCCAGGCCCAGACAGATATGAGATAGAAAATAGAAATGGTAGTGAGACTTCAGCGTGTTTCAGCATTCACCTCGCTACCGATGGCCAATCAATTTAGCATAGTGTTGGCTGCGCAGCAAAAATGCTGCACGATTGGACATCCGTGCACTGAAGGAAGTTTAGTTTTTGTATTTGTACCACCGAAGCGAGTACTATTTTTATTTAGTAGGATGAACGATGTGAAGAGGCGACAAGTTATCTGGACGAAACCTTAAGGTGTATAACAATTGGGGTGCGTTGCATGACTTTCGTATCAGTTCAATCCTTTCATTTACTTCTTTCGACCCTCTATTTCTTTATGCCCATAGGGCACAGTAAAGGACCTGTGATAACCGTTCATCGCCACTGAATGTCGAGCTGTTTCTCTAACCAATTTCATGTGGCTATAGCACCGTCGCTAGGGATGCTGCAAGCGACTAATGGGAGCAATTCTTTGGTATTAAATGCTTTGAAGCTGCGGGTACCCGCTAGGCTCATTCATGCTTCCTAACCATGGATTGGTGTAGCACGTATCTGTGTGCTGTGTGAAGCGAAATTCGCGACCTCGGTTCAACTGACAAGAGGTCTCATACGATTTACATATTTTGTAATCGCTCTGCGATTCCTGTTCCTTTGCATGACTAACAACAAAATGTTCAAGCCCTTCCGGCGATCCTTTGCCCGGATTCAATCTTTCAAGACACCCTGGAGCTGCTATCTTTTATTAGTTTGTTCTCTTTGACCGATAAACGCAAACCGATTGTATACGTTTATTAATGGAATATGGTTTTAAAAGCAAGGAGGTTTTCATCGTCAGCGCAATTATCTTAGAAATCCCTCTGGAAATTGTTTAAATGCTCAGACATAGAGGAGAATTCTTGTATTTCGGGTGTAGATATTCAGGTTGCGTTCACCAAGACCATATTTTAGTACGTTTGTCGTGAATTTAGATGTCATTGTCAACTAAAATGTGTTAGAAGTGATTTGCGAGCGCGATTAATGGACTTTCATATTGCGTTCCTTTGTCCATTTAATGCGTTAGTCCGTTGTTCTTTGTTTTACTTCTTCCTACTCGATCTCCTGTGATCCATACGTGACAGCCAATTTGAGCGCTTGGTTGGTTAATGATTCTCTCGAGTCCCACACCTCGAGGATTTCTTGTACGCGTTGATTGCAACCTTTGGCGATTATCTCGGAGTTGTTCAGTCAAAGTGGTGCCCAAATTGTTCCACGTGTATTTAGATTAGTGACTTTCGGTCGCGTGTTCCTACAGCCAGATGATATTCGTGTAATGTTGTAGCCAACTTCCGGTATGTATTGCCAACGTATTATTTTTTGCAATCCAACAACCTAGATAAATACAGTCATCTCCTATTCCCTAGGCGAATGGTGCTTTCATGGTAAAGAAATATTTTTTCGGTTATATTAGCTATGTTTATCGTGGGTGGAGACCTCACTTCTAATTGCGACGTAAGCATTCATTCTGTGTACCCGAGCCTTATCTTTCTGCCTGGCCACACATTTGCTACGGGACATCAAAATTCGTTTTTAAAGTTATTTTATTTAACATATTGATAAACAATATGCCGATTTCAATTCTATTTTCTCGTATTTTGGTTTAATTTGAACCGAAGCTGTGATATCCCGAATCGCTGGGTTCTCTCTCGATCTTGTAATATCATTTTGTTACACAGGATATGGTGCTCCTTTGTTGGAACACTGTGCCAGAGTGGCTTCAACCACCTCATCGTTCGCGAAAGCCGAGCTATCCAGTGAATTCGCTGACAATCTTCGACGAGAATTCGCTCATCAATTTGCATTATGTTTACTCTCCATTCTGGAACGTATTCGATCCGATAAAACTGAGACCGATGTGGGTGGCTACATTTTCGGAAAAAAGCAAAACCCGGATGATGATACTTTAATATGGTATGATCTTACAGTTTTCTGGTCTATTTTTTGCCGCCCGTGAATTTGAAGGTAGGATAACTTGGCGAACTGCAGTAGGTTTTGCTATTTGGCGCTGCGTGTGCTTGAATGTCGAGACTAATGTACAGTACAATTAGCTTGAAAATTTAGTCTGGGTGCAGGATTTCGATTCATTAAAGTTTACCATGCTAGAAAATACCATATCTTTCGATTGGTCGGGGTGTTCACTTTTGTGATCAACGACTTTAATCGACTGAGAGATAAATCGACTCAATTTAAACGTGAGCTAAACCGATTTCTTTAGAAACCAAGCTTGTTACTCTTCACCTGCACTGTACTACGTGGGTCACGCCTTGCTAAATTACTGCATGCACAAAGACGCTGGATTCTCATTGCGATTCTCCCTTATATCTGTCAGGGTCTGGTCAACCTGACAGTATCTTAGCCCATGTGCAGTTTCTCACTGTGTGGTACTTTGCGTGAATCCGGGCTTGTGATTTCACTCATTCATCATCATCATCATCATCATGAAACACAAGTCTGGAACCAGACAAAGTGCTAAGCAACATCAAGCAAGAAAGACAGTTGAGCAAGCGCGTGAAAAACCAGAAAGCGGGCAAGCGAAATATGCAAATGCGCAAAAGCAGCTTGTTTTTGTAGTTTGACTGTATGCGATTTTGTGATTTTTTTTACAGCAAATAATACCGGATTAAAAAATTTGACAATTAAATACACTACCACCACTGACTTCGGTTTTCAGCCATATCTCGTAAGGTTTGAAGTATTAAGTGTATCTTTTGGACCCAACCCAGGTAAACGAATAATTCCCCAATGAGCTTAGCACTGCGGTGAGTTTCTTCATCTTAACGCGCCACGTCATGAACTGGCCACCCGATAGTTTCTCCCAGGCTCTGCGAATAAGGCGCGGTATGGTCAACGGTGATGAGGCATTCTTAAAACATGTCCCAACCATCGCAAACGAGCAAGAATCAGCATTTCTCTCAGTCCATGGCCTCTTGGTCCTAACACTCGCTTGTAGACATCTATATTTGTAACGCGATGGTGCCACCGAATGCGAGCAATCCTACGCAGGCAACGGGTGTCAAAAACAGAAATCCGACGGACATCTTCCGCTCGGATAGAGCAGGTTTCACAGCTATAAAGTAGTGTAGCACGCACCTCTGCGTTATGCCCTCGGCTTTTAGTATGAAGTGAAACATCGCGTCGACGCCACAAATGGCGAAGTGTAACAAGCGCTACACCCGCTTTGCGAACACGTTGTGAGATTTCGTCATCGACACAACTGTCAAGGTAAACAAAGCTGTCGACCAAATCAAGATTGACATCATACACAGTTAGATTTGGAAGAGAACCGCTCCAGTCCTGGGTAAGTGTTTTACACTTGTTAGGCGCAAAGCACATGCCACACCTTGGAGCTTCAAGTGCCAGGCGGTCCAGGGCTTGTTGCATTATATGAGGGTCATCTCCCAGAAGTGCGATGTCATCCGCATACTCTAGATCGGTGGATCCCTCACCCGTCTAAAGTTCAACACCTGCGCCTACCAGACCTGGAGATATTGAACGAGGACGTCAATTGTCCGTACGCTTTAACCCCGCGCGAGGTTTGGCAATAAAATGCTTTCAATATCCAAACATGCTCGAATGTCAAGGAATACCACGATAGTTGGCCTACGAAATACGTAGCGTTGCTCCAGTAACTGACGGTGTGTAAAGATTGGACCTATACACCCTCAACCGGTACGAAACCCAGTTTGCTCCTAACGGACTTGCTCTTCCCGTTTGGTACTCAATCGGTGAATCATGATGGAGGCCAGTATTTTAGGAGCTACTGAAATGAGACTGATACCCCGATTATTTTCACACGAATCGCACTCATTACCGGCCATCAGCTCAATGTTTACTTGCTTTGAAGCCATTAGCAATTACCGATGAACTCA
>JACCGJ010011904.1:0-12175 GCA_013407085.1 Atriophallophorus winterbourni | reverse complement strand
AAATTTATCACCTTCACTATATGTAACAATACTTCATATAGTAATGAAAGAATGCAATGTGAATCTCTAATAGAAATTAACTGTAATAACTCCCAAAGCTGAACACCCGCACCTGTGAAATACGTCCTTCGCGTTTGCGCTCGACGCGTTTACCTAAATTAAGACAAACACGACCACTCCTAAAAAATCCTCCTACGTTCAGAGAGGCATTAATCAGACAACCTCCCCGACAACTTATGAAGACAACTAATTATGTAAAAGGTTCACCTAGTCTCGACAACCGTATTGAAACATCTCGTTTCCTAATGAATAACGACCTACCATATAAGCAGAAGTATCACCATTCAGCAACTCCTCCTATTCCTTTTCGTAATATTCAACGTTATTATAATTCAGCTACCATTACTCAATATCCCTCCCTTTATTTTATAAACCATATATATCTCACGCCACATATGAACCATACTTTGAGCCTAATACCACTTTATTCAAAAACATATGAATTGAATTTTACGCCTAGAAAACTCCCTTATGCAGCCACCCCAAATCTTATAGCTTCCGATCTTTATGTTGTTAGTTTTCTTGTCATAAATGCTAGATCAATTATACCTAAATCATACATTCCTTCTAAACCTCTAGATATTATTCTCATAACTGAATCCTGGACTCGTGATGATCATTCTGACTCTAGACTCATCATTCATAACTACCAGATATTTAGGAAAAACCGCACCCTAAAACGAGGTGGCGGTTGCCTTATTTATGTGCATTCAAGATTTAAAGCTAATATTATAACATGTTCGAATTTAACAGAACTTGAGGATTCATTATGTATAGAACTACCTATGCTAGATCTTTTAATAGGTTGCATCTACTACCCACCAGGCTTAACTCCATCTAATCTGGATACACTTACTCGAGCTTTCATCGAAGCGTCTTTACAACATACACGCCATAAACTTATAGCCGGTGATTTCAACATGCCTTATTCAAACTGGCACGAACAAAATATAGTTAGCTCTCATAAAACATTCATGAAAACGCTTGACTTACTAGGTTACAAACAATTTATTGATAGAACGACTAGAAAGGGCGACATTCTTGACTTAGTCTTCACTTTAAATATTGATCCAACCAACTTACTAAAATTGCCTTTTCCCTTTAATGGAGATCATAAAATTTTATTCTTCCATCTACCATGAACGTACAAACCAACCATTGTGGTCAAGACTCTTTACCGTTACATCGATTGGAACCTACTTTCAACACTTATAAGGATTGAAAATTGGTCTCAATTTTTCCTTTCAAATGATTTTTCAACGATAACTTCTACATCCCATTCGAAAATCATAGGGTTATTCGACACAGCTAGCAGTTCTAAAAAGCGCATAAAACAAACTACGATCGAGAAAATGGAAAAGAAAATAAAAGAATGGTCTACGGTTGCAATAAACAATAATGATATCTTCGCTCGCTTACGTTCCTATGAACTATTAAGTGACCATAAACTTATTCTACACCACACATTGAAAGCATCAGAAATTAGAGCACTGAACAGTTGTGATAAGCTAAACTCACTTAGCAGTCTATTTGAATCACGATCCATAAACTCAACCAGCAACGCAGATTTTATTATTCAAGATCGAACTAATAATTCTGCAGAAATAAGAATTACATATCTTAATACAACTTGTGAAGATTTTCTTGAATATTTAATACTACATACAACACTTCCATCTATAACGATATCACTGAAACATTTCGGACACCTAGTGTATTAAACACTATATGCATAAACCTGAATGACATTAATGAACTCTGCAAGCAAACTAAGTCGAGTCTCAAGCCAGATATAACAAGCATTCCACCTGCCATTTGGTTAGTGACGATTTCAAACTTGTTCTACTGAAATTATTTATCACTTCAATTGAATCTGGAATCTTCCCTTCAGAATGGAAACACTCTGTCGTCACACCCAGACATAAATCTGGCTCAAAGCACACGCTATCAAATTATCCCTCAATCAACCACACAGCAATGCTATCTAGATTAATTTAGAAAATAGTAAAGAAGCTATCTTAAATAACTTATATCCAAGTTTCTTCTCTCAAACTCAACATGGCTTCCTGAATAAAAGATCTTGCATTACACGCCAGCTCGAATACCTTGACTATATTACTACAACGATTGAGAAAGGTTGGATAGTTGTAGTTGTCTTCCTAGACATAATTAAAGCATTTAATACTGTTCCTCATAAGTTATTATAATCGAAAATTGAATCATATGGCATCGGTGGTAATTTTGTTTTCCAATGAACTTCTTTTCTTACCGGTCTCACTTTCTCTGTTGAAGTTGATGGCCATATATCTCGCAGCCTACCAATTTTTCTAGTGGGGTGATTCAAGGTAGCGTATTAGGCACCTTACTATTTCTTATCTATAAATGACATACATAGCGTCATTTCACATAGCAAACTGTTCTTATTTGCTGATGATGATGATGATGAAAGTCGGTGAATATAAATAAATAGGGTTGAAAAATGGGGCGTAGTGTTCAGACAACAGGTTTGCAGCTTCAGATGCTGTGGAGGTAAGACCATTTGCGCTGACTAGGGATGGAATTCCAACTTTAACTACTCGTCTCTGATTCACAAATTATAACGAACGTTTTAGGTAATCCAAGAACTTGTTACAGATGTGCATTTCATACTGACATTTGTCTTGGCGGCTGAGAGATGTGCAACGATTTCGCAATGAATTATAACTTTCCCAGGCAGTTCGATTTCGTCCTGTCCGGTAACATCGCCACGCCAAGTTTCGCTGTGCTATGGCTTTGCGTGTCTGGCTGCGAAAGAATTATCTGGGGTTCTTCCTATGGAATGGCTTTTTGTGGCTCGCAAGACGTAGCAGCGCGTGCCACTGAGTTAAAAATGTGGTCCATGCCAAATCGATCTGGTCAAACATTAGGAAATCCCATGAATTGGCAACGATGAGTTGGTGGAAAAAGCCTAGATCAGTAATCCAGCAGCTCTTAGGACGAGGTTCGTTAAAGTAATCCATGAAGGAGACAATGGTGAATGTCAAGACAACATGATCGCCGTGGCCCAAGAGAGGGTGAGAGGGAAGTTTCTCAATCATTAACTCTTCGTTGGTGATCAAGAATCAAGAATCAAAAATCAAGATTTTATGGTGATAAAAAGCTAATGCTTTACACGTACCATTGGATGACAACTATTGCAAAAAGAAAAATTTAATCAAAATCACATTGTTAATATTTTTCTGGGTTCATGATGCCTCAATACACCGGGCCAAATTCAGGGTTTTGTTTGACGTATGCATCCAATTTCGATTTGAAAACACCAATTGTCGTTGCATTCACAACATCTTGCGGTAGCGCATTCCATAGAAAGCAGATACGCACAGAGAAGAAATAGCGACGACAATCAAGTCTCGAGTGCGGTATTTCGAGGCAACACGAGTGACTGCGTGTATTTCGAGGGGAGTTTACTTTTATTAGTTCGCTAAGCGGATGGTTTTCGATCCGCAGTATCTTGTAAGCCAGAATCAGGTCGATCCTCATTCGTTTTCGTGTAAAATCACGCAAACCAAGGATGGCCATTCGCTCTTGATACGGGACCCGCTGCATCCCTTCAACTAACTTGGTAGCTTTGTGGTATATTCGATCCAGGATCTCGATGTCTTTGCGCAACCACGGTGCCCAGGCTGGGATCAAATAATCCATCGTTGGATGGATGTAAGTATTTAAAATACGAGGAATTGTTTTGGACGAGAACCGTCCGAAAATTCTTCTCAGGATTCCTAATATACCACATGCCCGATTAAACACTTTTCTACAATGCATACTCGGTTTCAGGTTATTAGTAATCCAAATTCCGAGGTCCTTTTCAGCGGTGGTACAATTTAGGATATCGTGGCCTAGATGGTATGTATATTCGCAGTTACGGCTAAGCTGTAACATATGACATTTACGTAGGCTGAAAGGCATTTGATTCTCTAGAGACCAGCGATACAGAACATCCAAGTCGTTTTGCAGCATTAAACAATCTTCATTAGATCGGATTTGCTTCCATATTTTAATGTCATCTGCAAAAAGAATGAGCTTGCATCGCACTATTTCAGTTATATCATTTATATATAACAGGAAAAGAATAGGTCCGAGCACTGAACCTTGAGGCACACCGCTCGTGACATCGATACTTTTCGACAATACTCCGTCAATGCGAACTCGCACGTGCCGATCGGTCAGATAATCTGTTAGCCACGATAGTAAGTTACCTGTTATTCCATATCGCACTAGCTTTTGCAGGAGCAAGCTGTGGTCGACCTTGTCAAAAGCCTTTGAAATATCAATATAACAAGCATGTACCGTATAGCCTTGATCGAGCGACATCGTCCAATCATTTAGTGTGATCAGTAAATTCGAAAGACAAGATCTGGTCCGGCGGAACCCGTGTTGTGCTGCTGACAAAAGACGTCGTGCTTCAAGCTGACCCACAATACATTCAGATATAATGCGCTCCATAATTTTCAAAATACATGGTAGCATCGTTACAGGTCTGTAATTTGCTGCGTCAGAACGACTGCCACCTTTATAAATTGGTGTTACCACACCCGCTTTCCAAGCCAAAGGTACACAACCTTCACCAAGACTCTGGATGAAAACCGCAGCTAAGCTATTTGAAAGCTCTCTATAACACTATGATGATGAGATCTAGAATGGATGTTGTATTTGTGCCCCGAAACCGAGTACCTTCGTAAACATGATATTATAATGGATAGATTGCCTATATTTCGGACAACGTGGTGACAAATGTGTGAGAAGCATGTTCACAATTAAGGCTGGGACAGTTAAAGTCACCCATTATCAGTATGTGGGAGAATCTTTTACTTAAATTTGTTCGTTAAATATCTACATTTTATATTAATTGTATAGCTAATAAATGCTATATAAATAATCTTGTCGTCATGATTTTAAAAGTTTTCTATCCGACAAAATAAATACATTCGGCCGTAATGGGCGGTCCTCAGCAGTGAATTTGTGGAAGCAGAATTGTTTCACCGACCACTTACCTCTGGTTCAACATGAAATTAACTGGTAAACTAGGCTTTTGCTTGTATGTGACTGTTAAATATGTTAGCATAAAAATCATGAATAATTACTTGTACTAGAACTCATGTATGTGGGAATAGACATATCGTCTTCAAAATGTTCCTAATTTTTCATGATTTTCAATCACACAAATCCGAATTCCGTTTTTATACTATGATTGAACTGCTAACGAACGAGCATATGCGTTTCAGACTAAGGTTTTAACGTGATTGAATACGTTGCTCGTGCCAACTTAATCTGATAGAGTCATGCAAGCGCAAACCTCGTTTAAAATTCTCCGGTTTTTTCAAGTCCTACAGATCATGATCTTGAAGTCTCTGAGTGATATGTGCAAACCTGTCATGGTATGTGTGTTATAGAAATGCATGCAAATGAGAATAATCGAACTCAACTAATATATTGAACTAAACTGAAGAAAGAACCTCTTCCCAATGCTCACAGAACATTTAATAAGCTCATCAATTCATGCTTGACCTGGGGGTGGTTTCTAGTGATTGAAAAGAACCCATAATAATGTCGTTACTTAAGGGTGGTAGCAGGTCATCACTTGGTAATTATAGACCTGTAAGCCTGATTAGCGTTTTCTTGAAAGTATTAGAAAAACTATTGCCTGACAAAATTAGTAAGCATGTTTGTCGGCATTCTATGCTGAGTGTAACTCAACACGGATTTCTTAGGAGTAGATCCTGCCAGCCTAAACTTTTTAGTTTTTCTAAAAGGTTGGATAAAGGTAAGCCTGTCGAAGCTCTCTAGCTAGATTTCAGTAAGACTCTCGATTCCGTGAATCACCGCCATTTAGAGATAAACCTAGCAGCAAAAGGCACAGGGATAAAGGCTTGGATGAAGGCATTCTTGAGAGGTAGGACATTCAGATTTTGGGTAGGATCTAAGCTGTCAAAATAAACTGACGTGATCAGTGCAGTACTCCAAAGGTCTGAACTCTCTTTACTTCTATTCCTGATTATCATTGATGAGTTTTCTTTTGCATTGAAGTGCACATGATTCATTATCGTAAATGATATTCGTCGAATTAACAGATACAGATACTCGGATACACGAACACGACCAGGTCATAAACTGGTCATACCAGTGGTAACTTCCACTAAAAGTTAATATTAGCCAACTCCTGTCATCACTGTTTAATAAAATTTCAGTCCAGGTTTCGGAAACTTCACTCAGTGTTAACGTAATACAATGTGTTCAGGGTTTGGGAGTACTGGTTATGACTGTCTTAAAGTGGGATTTACCAATGGGCCGCTGCAGCTCAACGTAATCGCAAAGTGCTTTTTGGGCTGAGATCCGTGCTATCCAGTTGAAAACCCAATGTATTCCTGCCACTTTACAAGGCATTTCTACGGCCGCATTTAGAATGTTGTGTCCAGGCTTGGTGCCCTTACTACAAGAAGAGCAACGTTGGACTTGAAACCGTATAGCGTCTCGCAACTCGCATGATTGAAGTTTAGCGAGGGAAATCTTAGGCTGCACGCCTGAAGTCCCTAATTCAAGGTAATTCAGGGTTTTTAATGGTCTAAAAAGCAACAAGCTTAACAACAACCACGGGATGGTAAAAATTGAAATTTAAGTGTATATACTATATAAAAAATAGATTAAACAGTATATAAGAGTTCTGGAAACGAATAATGCAATAAAAAATCGTCTAATTTCGTTTTAAATTCAGGCAAGCTAGTGGCGTTAGCAACGGTTGAAGGTAAACTGTTCCAAGTAAAACAGACACGGACATAGTAAAAATACCTTCTACAGTTCAGGCGGGAATGGGGTATGACCATCACATATTCATGTGTCCGATAATTTCTTGTATCACTTCACGTGAATAAATCCTGTAAGGTATGGTTCGGGGTATGGAATGTTTTGTAAAGTAAGATAAGTTCTCTTCTGATTCGTCGATAGGGAAAATCGAACAGATTCAGTTGAGCTATCCTTTCTTTATATGGTTTGTTTCGGATGCTGAGAACTAGTTTCGTTGAGCGGTGATAGATTCGCTGCATAAGTTCTACATCCCTCTAGAGCCACGGAGACCATGGCTGCACACCGTATTCCATGACTAGTCTTGAGCATGTATTTATGATCCTTGGGAATATCTTTGGCGAAAATTTCCCAAATATACATTTGAGTAGATTTAGAACACGTGTTCCTTTTTCAAAGGCACTGTTAGTTTGAAGTGATGTTGTTAACTGGAGCCTATCCAGACACCCACATCTTTTTCTTCACTGCAATTCTCATGGACATGCGAACCTGTGTGATATATGAACTCTACTCAATTCCCCACATTGATGATCCTGCATTTGTTGAAGTTAAACGGCAGTTTGTTCTTCAACGACCAGCTGTAAAGCGTATCATGTCTTTATGTTACATCGAACAATTTCTGGTACTTCATTGACATAAACATGAAAGAGTATCGAACCAAGGACTGAACCTTGGGGAAATCCGCTGGTTGCTGCGATTGGTTTGGATAATGCACCATCAACACGTACCTGGTTATTGCGATTTGTTAGGTAGTCATTTAACCAATTGAACAACTTTCCAGTAATACCAAGTCTCTCAAGCTTCTGCAGTAGTAGGGAATGGTCAACACGATCGAATGCTTTTGATATATCTAAGTAGCACGCGTGTATTGCTTGTCCTTCATCTACCGATTTTGTCGAATCATCTAACGTCACCAATTAATTAGACAAACAGGAATAATTTCCATCCATGCTGGTTCCTCGAAAGCAACTGATTAATATGGAAATGTTTTCATTAGATCGTCAACAATGAGTTGCTCGAGTAATTTTGAAATCACAGGAAACAGAGTAACGAGTCGGTAATTAGAAACATCGGAGCGATTTCCACCGTTGTAAATTGAAGAAATTATTCCGCGTTTCCAATATGAAGGAATCACTCCGCTTACCAGTGTTTGCTCGAACAAGTAAGTGAGTGATTTGTATAGCAAACTCGCAAATTGCTTCAATATCTTCGGGGTTATTCCGTCGACCCCAGGAGACTTTCCGGTTTTAAGAATAAATAAACCTTGGAAGACGCGTTTCTCAGTGACACTTATTTCACTTACGGCAACCGTGTTTAAAAGTGCTGGATTTGGGCTGTTTATTGCATGTTCTATCGGGTTGAATACCGATGAATAAAGTGTGGCTAAAGCATCAGCAGTTTCTGCTGCAGTTGTTTTTGGTCCAGCTAATGTGTTCACGGACGCTACTCCAGGTTTCAACTTAGCTTGATCATTAACCATACGATACAGTATTTTATGGTTTCGCTCCATTATGCTTGATATCACTTCTTGGAAGCACAAATTGTCTTGGATGACAAATTTGTTTACTTTGTCGCCAAGCAATGTTTCCCACCGTTAACCACTTACGAGTTCGGCTTCTTAATTTAAATTCAAAGTTTTTTCTTGAGTTCCTGAGGACAAATTCGGAGCTCACTTCGATTGAACTTTGAGATTAGATATTAGCCATATCTAAAACTCATGTACGTTGCTGGTTTCCGGTTGGCAGTTAAACGTGTTTTCAGAGCATCACTCAACGCCATAGTGTTGATCCGCCTAACTACCTGAGCGGAGTCCATCAGGGTTCGGTTCTCGGTCCGATACTGTTTCTTATATTTATAAACGATCTACCGAACTTACTAGCATGTAAGCTTGTTTTATTCGCAGACGATGTAAAAACTGGACGAAGGTCAACTCTATCGAGGACTGTCAATTTCTGCAAGGAGATTTGAATAAGCTGCACCAGTGGTCAATCCAAAACAAACTGCCATTTACTTTTCGCAAGTGCAAAATGTTGCAAGTCGGAAAACCCTTTCACTTTACCTATACACTTGGCAGCCACCCGCTTGAATGGTGTATATCACAAAAAGATCTCTGAATCTTGGTGTCTGGAACTTTGAAGAACAGCCTACAGTGCAAAGCCATCTACAAGCGTGCGTGCAGCTTGCTCGGTTTACTGAAATGCATTTTCGTACGTTTCCAACCACACTCACTCGCGAAAATACTAAACACTTACATACATCCTGTCGTTAACTACGCTGTACAAGCTTGGACGCCATGGATGAAAAAATCATCTCGCTCTTCGAACGAATTTATCACAAGGCAACCGAAATGGTTACCGGATTGAATAATTCACCCTTTGAGCAGCGACTGGCCAGACTTGGACTGTGCACCATCGAGCGCACATGTATGCTACACGACCTCACTCTGACATATCGAATCATTTACACGAAATCCCGCCCTCTCGAACACCTCTTCAAGTTTGGTTCCGTTGAAACCCACACGCAGCCACCCTCTGACCCTTCAAATCCCACACTTACGACTGAATTGTCGTCATCACTTCTTCGCTGTTCGTGTATGCTTCTAGTGGAATAGCTTGCCGAAAGATATTGTTACATCAGCGAACGAGCACATCTTTAAACAAAGGTTACGAAACCTTATGTTGAGAACTACTGCGTTGGCTCCTACCTATTGATGTCTATATTTTTTAACGCACGGAACTACCGTCCATCCAAAGATTCTTTTCCCTCAGTCTGTGTCGCCATTGGGGATTATTTTTGCTCCACCTATGAAGAACATGGATATGATCATACAAGTAACAATTTTTTAATTTTCAATTTGAATATCCTATGGTACTGTACAGCAATTTGCTTTTTTAACCATAAATCTTGAATCTGGAACTGTTTTACGGGTATCATTTGTTCTTACAGCCTCAAACAGATAGTCAAACTGGATGGCGACTTGATTACTTAGCCCCATTGGACTTTCGTAAGCAACGTTATCAATGTCGTGATCATTGCTTGTCAGAACGAGATCTAAGAGTGAGGGTAAATTGTTTCCGCGGTATCAGGTGTTATATGTAATGTGGTTAAAAAGAGGAATATCGTGAAACAACTCACTGAATGCGCGCTGGAGGGAGTGTTCTGGATAAATGGTACTGTTCTGAGATTCGGTAAATTGAAGTCAACCATAATCAATAATCCACAAGTGAATCTGAAAGTAACTATGCAAATTTTATCCAGTCTCCTGTGCAGATGGTGGGCGATATACTACTCTCAAAACACAGTCTTCGTCGTTAAATAATCGGACTGAGCACCAGAGTTTATCCAGTAACACGATGGCTAGATACGTAATCTCACGGCACAGAAGTTTTTGGCTATAATACAACGCTACTCCTCCTCTGGTTTCACGGTCATGACGAATAAGTGACATTCCTGGTAATTCTAGTTCACTTTTTGTTTGGTGAGTCTGTAGCCATGTTTGCGTTACGGCAATGATGTCTAGTAAAAATCTCAGAAAAACTGCACGCAGTTCACCGATTTTGTTTCCGTTGGTGTAGATGCATTTCATAGTTGTTTTTCTCAACAAGGATGGGGTGTGGGGAAGAAGGCAAGCGGAGTGCAGAAAATATCTTAGGCCGACTCCTCCAGAGTCGGTAACTAAAGGTGTTTTGCTTGCAGGGATGCTTGATAGTTTTGAGGTTGTACTCTTTGAATAAAGTGATCAAGCGTATCGGCTGAATTTGTTTCTGACACGTCAACAACCGATTGACTTAGCAGTGTTTCTATTGAACTTAGTGGTGCATCTATTTTTCCAATATGGTGTTTCGATGCAATCAGTCTAATTTCTCGCGGAATTATTCTTCGGCCATTTTCCCAACGAGTTTCGACCGTGTTCAACATATCATTACGCAAGAACTTTATTTTAAGGAGCATATAATTCGAAGGTTTGGGGATGCGTAACGTTTCCGTCACAGCTACATTATGCAAACCAAGTATATCACTGAGGAATCTCCATTGTAACCGATCGTGTTTACGCTGCACCGCTTTATCAGCTGCTTCATCAGCTTCTGGAACTCCCAAAAGTATTATACTTCGATCAACCCTCTGTTTCGTTTGGTCTTGTTGCTGGTCCTTTCGGGCCCTTTCCCACCAGGGCACATCAGCAAGAATCCTTGCAGTGGTCTCTGAACGCTCCTCACGCAGGAGAAAAGCGGATAGTAGGATGTTTTCGAGATCCCTTTCAGAGTGAACCGTGATTCTAAACAATCTTGGCTGGTCAAGATTTGAAGAAGTCGGTTTACGTTTTAGTCGTATCAATGATAGTGGTTCAATTCGCTACAAGTCCATGTTGTTGCACAACCATTTCCATTCATATTTATCGTGCTTCAGCCGGGCCCCTAGTAAAGTGGCACTCGCTTCCTTTACGTTGGTGTACTGAACGTACACTGTGTTTGGCGATTTCGCTGGTTGCGGGACGTTTCAACTGCCTTAGATCGAATACCTATCATATCCAATTTGGGATTATTTTGCACGACGACTTTTGGTTTTCAACCTTAGGGTTTTCTACCAACCTTCGGGTGAGCATGTGACTATGGCTTTGTATCTTTTTGCGAACCAGGGATGTTTTGGGCAGACAGGCCTTTAACAGTCGCATTTGTAAAGGTGGCCTTTTGATGAAACGAACGCTCTTCAAGACACTCTGGCACATTTGCAACAGCTAAACCTTCGCGTTGGAAGATCTCCGAAGATTAAGCGTTTATCTGACTGGCATTACCGTCAGTCGTTTCTGATTTATTGAAAAATATACTGGCAAACTAAGAATTTTTAGTCTCTACCGATGTCTTCAACGTTTGTATGATAAGCTCTAAGCTCAGCATCCGATCATCCAGGTTGCTTTGCGCAACACTTGTTCGAACAGTTAAATCTGCGTTCGGTTTAGTTAGACAACATTTGCACACGTAGCATACACCAGCCATGTTTTCATCATTCAGGATCGATAACGCATCCGTGATCAATGATTTGTCACATTTTGAGTGACGTGTGTCGGAACAGTTTTGACACGTGATAGATTTGACCTTACGACTGACGACTTTCATGCAGACGACGCACGCTTTGCGAACATCAGATCGTTTCATGTTAACGGGGTCAACCAAAAGTACAAATCAGAGCAAAAAATCGATACGCCTGCGGTTTGTTTGTGTGGTGTTGTGCGGAGTTGACGGGAAGTGACGGGTTGTAGGGATATTTCGTCACCCGATTTAGT
>JACCGJ010011903.1:0-16238 GCA_013407085.1 Atriophallophorus winterbourni | reverse complement strand
GCACTTCAAACGAACACTGCCTTTAAAAAAGCATCGCGTGTCCTAAATCTACTCAAACGGGTATTTTGAGAAATTTTCACCCAAGATATTCCCAAAGGATCATGAATACATACTTGCGACCAGTCATGGAATACGGTGTGCAGTCATGGTCTCCGTGGCTCAAGAGGGATGTGGAACTAATGTAGCGAATCTATCACTGCGCATCAAAACTAGATCTCAACATCTGAAACAAGCCTTATAAAGAAAGGATAGCTCACCTGAATCTGTTCGACTTACCCTATTGACGAATTAGAGGAGACATTATCCTGTTGTAAATAGGTAAAGATTTCGCATTCTCCTACAAACTTGGATCGCAACAACTGGAATGGACAACAAAAGAAAAAGACCTCGGCGTATGGATTAGTGGAACTGAATTGAAAAACATTCCTCCTGTTTCATTCAATAGCTCGGTGTTTGAAAGAGGTCGTAGCTTCAAGTATCGCGGCGTTAAAATGTTCTGACAGCCTCAGCTGGACCAATGACGAACGCTACTGATTAACCTACAGATTATTACTTCAGCAGCGAACAGAACAAACTTCATGTCATTTGGTGTTGGCAAATCGCTCAGGTAGACCAGGAACAGTATTGGTCAAAGAACCGATCCTTGCAGAACACCGCAATAGACGTAGATCAGCTTCGAAAAAAAAGACATCCACATGAACTCTGATATGTCATTTGTTAAAGTATTCACGGATTCATTCATATAGTTTTCCAACAATACCATGGTTCGGTAGCTTGTTCAAGATCGATATTATCAAAAGCTTAAGCAATGCCTCCTTCGGTCGATGTCGACAAAGGATGTACATCACAATCGCATGATTTTTGCTCATATTCCACAGGTTATTGAACGAATAAACAGTCCGATTTGGGAGGAACAATCTCTCCCGCAGCGCTTGCAACGGTAGTCAGAACTCGGTTGTAGGGCGTCAGTTGCACGCCGGCGGCGTGATCTGCGTTCAGCAGCAAAGAGCTGTATCTGCTCTTCCCCAGCTTGCAGACGACGCTTTCACACAATATGTGCCTCTAATGTAGCGGTTCAGGAGCAATTTCTTCCAACTGCTGTGTTGATGCCAAGAAATTTCATATCTCTTTACAACGTCTTTGTACCGCAAGTGCGGTCTGCCCAATGGTCAACTTCTTAATTGCAACTCACCATAGAGTAGATATTTAGGAATACGACCATTTTCCATTCTGTAGACATGGCCAAGCCACCGCAGGCGGCTCTTTTGTATGGTTAACATGCTCTGTTGACCAGCTTTTTAAATCACTTCAGCATTAGTCACTTTGTCCACCCACGATATGTTCAAGATACGACGGGTGCTTTGTAGGTGGAAAGCATTCAGATTCTGTTGGGTAAGGCGTCCTCACTTATGACACGTGCGACCATGGTAATGTCCTCATCCGAACATTACGGATGCATGCTGTGACATGTTGTAACCTTACGCTTCAATGTCCTTATTGTTTACTTCGCACACCCCTGTGTTCTCTATATAAACACTGGCCCTGTCCAGCTCTGGGACCTGTGTCCTGAGTCTTGGTTTGGTCATTTCATAACCATCCTGTGTTGTTCTGTTCTCTGTCTCGGTGGGATTGGTCTCTCGTATCATCTAGCTGATCACCTGACACAACTGTCTCTCAAAACCACGATATAGCAGCTTCCGTTCGTGTCTTGCGTTGGTGGTCCAGGTTTCCTCTTCTACCCTAAGTCGATATTTCGTTGCCTCTTCGAGAACTAAAATATAAATTCTGCTGTTCCATACCTCTCTCGATACCTGGTTAACCAATCAAACGACCGTTTCAAAGTTAAAGGCGCGATTGACTATTTGAAACCTTATGTAGAGTGTTCACTCGTCCTTATTTCTTAATTTTGGTGGTCAAATTGCAAAACATTCCTTTACTGGAATGAAGCCGATTTCTTCTTCTACATTCGCGGTTATGCTGCTTTTGGCGCTAGCGTATTCTTCAGTGATACAGAGAACTATTGGCGCACGCAAATTCTGAGAATCACATAAATGTCAACATCATATGTCAACCTGAAATGACCGACATGGCACAGACAGCGAAGGAAGAAATCTCACCAAAGACGTTTCGGTACGTACTTCAGGCCCCGTGATCCAAGGACACTCAAGAATCTATAGAGACCGTCTTGATGAGAGCATCTTGTAGGTGTGGCAAGCACAATGGCGACGAAAGCTTTTTCGATGTGTGGCGGTGTGACATGTAACGAAGCTATCCGTTGAAACGATTGTAGTAATTCAAACTATCTGACGGTAGCAGGTAAGTAAATCATATGCATATCATCCTTATAGAAGGGTACGCTTTGCTGTTTTCACACAGGCGTGACGTGGAGAATGGAGTGCTTCAAAATCGATTCTCTCTCCTTCCTTTGTTCAACAGTCACAATCAATTTCGACTATTGAGAAAGCTGATGACGCATGTTTTCGATTGCCTTATTCCCAGAAATGTCTCATTCCGTTCCGATTTCAGCTGCGCCAGATTAAATCACAACGTTCAACACGAAGGCGCGTGACCACGAGTCACTATGTGATTCTGTGTTTGAACATTGTGGTTCGTTGTACGAACCCTATGCAACAGTGGCATTCAAGTATTACCTTGTTTACCATTTTATCCACTGTTTCAAGGCTCACTGAACCTAATCTTACTGTCTACACCTGACGACGGCAAACAGCCAGAAACCGATAGTGGTGTGTGAGGGATGGGAGTGTGAGCAACACATTACTTTGGTGATCCATAGGCGCCTTGCGTGCTTGACCACGAATCACTTTGTGATTCTGTGTTTGAACATCGTGGTTAGTTGTACGAACCCTATATAACAGTGGCACACAAGCATAACTTTGTATACAACTTTACCACTGTTTCAAGGCTCACTGAACCTGATCTTACTGTCTCCACCTGACGACGGCAAACAGCCAGAAACCGATAGTGGTGTGTGAGGGATGGGAGTGTGAGCAACATATTACTTTGGTCATCCATAAGCGCCTTGCGTGCTTGACCACGAATCACTTTGTGATTCTGTGTTTGAACATCGTGGTTCGCTGTACGAACCCTATGCAACAGTGGCATTCAAGTATAACATTGTTCAACACGAAGGTTTTCAATAAATCCGGAACATATACGTGAAACTTGAGTGACGACCGATACGAAATTGTCGGTAGTAATGCTCAAAGATCTAGATTCTAGTGTAGAGACCATTACTGGTGAGAAACGTGTGGAACGGTGCTTAGTTGCGAATGAGAATTTACCCTCGCGTTTGTAAAAAAATTGAGTTTAACACAAAGCCGAAAGGAGTTTCAAACGTCGGCCACGGATGCATCTGACTGATAAGCAACAACATCCACCAAACCGGTCGAGTGGTTGCGACCTATTTTCTGAACTTGATGAAAACAAAATATGAAAAACAATCGGTTTGAACAGTTTTTGGGTAACGTTTCATTTCTGATACAGAATCTTCGTCAGAACAAAGGTATTGATTAAAACACAGAGCGTTATTAAATAGCACTGCAAACGCCACTTCTGGTCGTCTCACTAAACAGACTATTGAAATCCTAGGGGTGCCAAGTCGGGTAAACAAAGACAAGGTCTATCAGCCTATTTACCCGGCAGTGTGAACTCGGTCAAGGTCAACTGAAGCTGCGGTTCTCACGTGCATGGCTAAACATGTGACAATTGTGCATAAAGCTAACTAGGTTAAAAAATATACAGAATTTTACCATAATATACATGTGTCCGTCGGAGCGCCAAGTACCAAATTGTGGAGATTTCAGCCCCGTCTATCTTGTTAACCTGATGTGTTCCAGTCTTAGTGATTTCAACTCTCTCCGCTTCAAAACGTTCAATATAAGCCTTAATGCTACGCTGCAGCACATCTACGTCGTCAAAGTCCACATTGTGATCAGTGTCCAGCACATGTTCACCTAATGCTGAGTCCTTGCTTAATGATATGATATGGTTGGAGTGCTACTTAATGACGTTCCCTGGACTGACGAAGCTTCGATGCCAGAAGTGAAACGGAATTGATTGTTTTTCAGATTTTGTTCTCATGAATATGACTATTCGATCGGATTCAAACATCTTTCAACAAATCTTGATATACTACTCATTTATCGATTTGGGCCAAGGAAGTTGAACTAATCATAATGTTAGTGAGCTCTTTCCATACATTTCATCAATAATCTGTTGGGGTAAACCTCAAATTGATTTATCACTGTACCGACTCTTGTAGCTTGTCATATGGTTTGTACTGTCAACCTGCTGTTTTTCCCCGTACTTCTTTCGAACGATTGATGAAACGCGCAAACTCAATTTCATATTAACACGTTCTAGAATGTGTATTCTACTTCACACGATGGACTCATCAATATGAGTCACACAGATACTTCACCTCGAATGAGTATCAATGTCCCTCTCGAAGCGTATCAATTGACATATCGGGACGTCTCCGTATCACAGTTCCAGACATTTTACACATAAGCCCCGCCACATTTTGCCAGCTCCAATTTAACGCACGCACGCCGTAAAAACAACTCTTTATTCAAGCGGAGGATATGCACTGTGGCTGAGCTCAAATATGAGCAAAACACGAGTCCAGTGCATCCGTTATGGACCGCGTGATCAACTTTGTGAATAGTTCGATGGCTTGCACGGATGAGTAGTCAACAAAATATAAACAAGATATTCTCCAACTATCGCTTAAACAACAATGTCCATCAGACTAATCGGTGTTAGCTTACACTGTATCCGATGGGAACACCTGACAAGGAGATCAGATCGTTTTGGCGACCACAACAGATGTTGCTGGCTCCTTTACAACTGGTCTGGTAGACAAAGCTACTCAAATATACCAGTCTCGAGAAAGATTCATAAACGCTAAATTGCAATCGGTCAAACAGTGGGCGTTTGCCAAGTTCGTAAGGCATGGGACTACAATGGTGATGGTCAAGGGTTCGAATCCCACCCCCGAAGCGGTGGATATGCACTGCTTATGAGCTCAAATAAGAGCAAAACTCGAGTCGAGTGCTACCGTTATCGACCGTCGTGATCAACTTTGTGAATAGTTCGATGGGCTTGGTACGCATGAGTAGTCACAAACATAAACTTTAAAGCTTATTTTGTGCAAAAATGTTCTATGTTCGGACGCTTTCGACTCTCGTTCATGACAAGGAGACGGCAACACGTTTGTTTTGCAAACCCATGGGGTGATCCAAAAGCAACGTTTATGGCACCACCGAATGACACGTTCAACTGTTTCTGACAGGTGAAGGCATAATGCCAGACACAGTGTCTGGAAGAAATGGGCCTTCGAAAGGGAAGTTGACTGGTGCGGCCTAGGATGGAGTTGAGGACAGTAATTCGATTCACATGTTGATCTTTAGTAGACAGCTATTTGTGTGAGTTCGTTTGCAGTCAATGGTACAAAAATTCGGAACTTTTCATACAAGCTATTAATGACAGTCTGGAGAAAAGTTCATAAAAACTCAATTGAGATCGGTCAAACGGTGGACGGTAGCCCAGGTCGTTAAGGCATGGGACTACAATTGTGATGGTCGGGGGTTCGAATCCTACCCACGAAGCGGAGGATGTGCCCTGCTGATGAGCACAAATAAGACCGAAACTCGAGTCCAGTGCTTCCATTATGGACCGTCGTGATCAACTTTGTGAATAGTTTGATGGGTTTAGCACGGATGAGTAGTCACAAATTTCACCCGCTTTATTAAAAAAAATAAAAGTACATGTTCACAGCTACTTTTTTGGGTTGCGGGGTATTACTTTTTGGCGGGACTTATCTGGAAATGATCCAAAGTTCCTTCATTCTTATGTTCAATATATTACATACCCATGAATAAACTATTCACACGACTACCACCCCGAACCAGCCAGAGTCATGACTACACCGTACTTATTCCCGACTCGAGACTGAACTGTCAAAGGTATTTTTAATCTGTACGTGTATGTTTAACCTGGAACTCCCTACCCTGTAATGTTGCACATTCACCCAACTTGGATATATTCAAACCGAACTTGGACAAATTTATGTCGACCAATCCAAACATTGAAACCATATATTGTACACCATTACAGCAATCAACGAAGTAAATTATACATCTTGACCCCATGGATTTACATATGCCATCCAACCGATTGAAAACAGTTTCTGCCCTATGGATTTTTACCTGATTCCTGAACTGCTGAGCAAGCAAACAAATCCCGTTTTTACTACCTAGGTTACTCGTAATTCCCATATTATTCTGTGGTCTTGGTAAAGCTATATGCTGTTTAGACCATTAAATTGAATTCCATTTACAATGAAAATATTTGTTATCGATCAATTAAGGTCAAATTTATCTGGATAATATTGGCGGGGACAAAACTGGGGTAACGTGGCTTGCCAAATTGTATTTTCTACGGTTGGGTTCTTGAATCGATTACCAAATTGTTGTGAGTTGTTGCTTCTTCGTAAAGGTTATGGATTTAACCCATTAAACATGTGTTTCGACACATGTGATTGAACAGGTTGGTCGTACCAGCCTTATACAACAGTGGCATACAAGCGCTACTTGTTTACCATTCCTCCACTGTTTCAAGCGCATGCGGATCCTGATCTTACTGTCCCTACCTGATGGGTGCAAACAGCATAAAACCGGTCGTGGGGTGTGTGATGGAAATGCATGCAAATGAATAGTTTCGTTCATGGTTATGGGTTTGGACACATATAATTAAACAGGTTGGTCGTACCAGCCTTATCCATCAGTGACATACAAGCGCAACTTGTTTACCATTCCTCCACTGTTTCAAGCGCATGCGGATCTTGATCTTACTGTCCCTACCTGATGAGTGCAAACAGCACGAAACCGGTCGTGGGGTGTGACGGAAAAGCATGCAAATGAATATTTTGTTTCATGGTTATTGTTTTAGCCAATTAAACATGTGTTTCGACACATGTGATTGAACAGGTTAATCGTACCAGCCTTATCCAACAGTGGCATGCAAGCGTAACTTGTTTACCATTCCTCCACTGTTTCAAGCGCATGTGGATCTTGATCTTACTGTCCCTACCTGATTAGTGCAAACAACACGAAACCGGTCGTGGGGTGTGTGATGGAAATGCATGCAAATGAATATTTTGTCAACCAATTCGACCCCAAAAATCACTGTCCACCAACATAAAACGACAAAAAGTCAATTGATTGTAAAAAAATAACGATTTATTTGCACCCGGAGATCAATTGTAATAGAGTCAAAGACTACTCGTGGATAAGATGCGGTCAAGTTGCCCGGGGCCTAGAAGAGGTGAGAATGAAAATACACATGACAGCGAGACTCCTTGTTTCCGTGTACAGCTAAATACATATGGCACTGTGTTACCTGTCCAGAACAAAAGTACTGTGCGACTTCGAAAGAAGTTCTGCTAATGATGTCATCTAGCTTGATGACGAAACGTCCTACAACAACTATACAAGCTCGGCGAACACCATCTGAACAACATCCTCATCCTGAGCTACGTATATTCTCCTCTATTACTGAACTGTGCGATTGTTTGTGAGCGAGGTTTTGTTTATAGCCACGTGTGTAATTAAGGCGTTGAGTAAACGGCGTTCTCTTGTGTTGTGATATTCGTGTTGGACCGGTTGGTCACAGGGAAAAATCGGAACGCGAAGAGGGTAGAATCAAGGAGAATCAAGATTTTATGGTGAAAAAAGCAATTGCTTTACATGTACCATTGGATGACAACTATTACAAAAAAGAAAATGTAATCAAAAACACATTGTTGTATGTTTGTCTGGGTTCATGTTGATTCAATACACAGGGCCGATTATGGGGTGTTTTTGGATATATGCATCTAGTTTTGCTTTAAAAACATCAAATGTTGTTGCATTCACAACGTCTTGCGGTAGTGCATTCCATAGAAAGCAGATACGCACAGAGAAGAAATGGCGCCGACAGTCAAGTCTTGAGTGCGGTATTGCGAGGCAACTTGAGTGACTACGTGTATTCCGAGGGGAGATTATTTTTATTAGATCTCGGAGCGGGTGGTTTTCGATTCGCAGTATTTTGTAAGCTAGAATAACGTCGCTCCTCATTCGCCTCTGTGTAAAATCAGGCAAACCTAGTATGGCCATTCGCTCTTGATATGGGACGTGCTGCATCCCATCAACTAGCTTTGTAGCTCGGTGGTAAATTCTATCCAAGAGGTCGATGTCTTTGCGCAGCCACGGTGCCCACGCTGGGATCAAATACTCCATCGTTGGATGAATGTAAGTATTTATAATGCGTGGAAGTGTTTTGGGCGTGAACCGCCCAAAAATTCTCCTCAGGATTCCTAATATACCACATGCCCGATTAAACACTTTTGACAATGCATATTCGGTTTCAGGTTATTAGTGATCCAAATCCCGAGATCCTTCTCAGCGGTGGTCCAAGTTAGGTTTTCGTGGCCTAGATGATATGTGTGGTCGTAATTACGGCCAAGCTGTAACATATTACATTTGCGTAAGTTGAACGGCATTTGATTTAATAGGACCAGTGATACAGAGCATCCAAGTCCTGTTGCAGCATCAAACAATCTTCAGTAGATCGAATTTGCTTCCATATTTTAATGTCGTCAGCAAAAAGAACTAGCTTACACCGCACTATTTCAGTAATATCATTGATGTATAACAGGAAAAGGATAGGCCCGAGTACTGAACCTTGAGGTACCCCGCTCGTGGCATCGATACTTTTCGATAGCACACCGTCAATGCGAACTCGCACATGCCGATCGGTCAGATAATCTGTTAACCACGATAGTAGGTTACCCCTTATTCCATAATGCGCTAGCTTTTGCAGAAGCAGGCTGTGATTGACCTTGTCAAAAGCCTTTGATATATCAATATAACAAGCGTGAACCGTGTAGCCTTGGTCGAGCGACATAGTCCAGTCGTTTAGTGTGATCAGTATATTCGACAGACAAGATCTGGTCAGGCGAAACGCGTGTTGTGCTGCTGACAAAAGACCTCTTGCTTCAAGGTGACCCACAATACATTCACCAATGATGCGCTTCATGATCTTTGAAATACAGGGTAGCAGCGTTACAGGTCTGTAATTTGCTTTGTCAGAACGACAGCCACCCTTGTAAATTGGTGTTATCACACCCGCTTTCCATGCTAGAGGTAAGCAACCTTTGCGAAGACTCTGGATGAAAACCGCAGCTAAGCTATGTGAAAGCTCTCTACAACACACATGAAGAATTGCTGGGGTAATGTTGTCCTCCCCGGGGGATTTCTTCGTGTTTAATCGTCGTAAGTGTCGCTCCACTACGAATTGATCTATTACCGGTTAACTTAGTGGTTCCACTGTGTTTAATAATTCTTGATGCGATAATTGCTGTTTTGAGCAGAAGACTTGAGAGTAAAAGCACGATGTGCAATCTGTCCGTCTCTGGACTGTGACGGCCCAATTTTCTTCGTCATGATCGGGAAACCCCAGGTTTTAACTTTGTAATTTCATTCATAATTTTGTACATAATTTCGGATATTTCTTTCCATTCGTTCCACCATTACATTGTTGAGTCTGTTGTTTGCCTGTCGAAATGAAGGTGGTGACTCTGTTACATATTCTAGAATCAGAACTCAGAAATGTATGGTAGATTTTAGGAAAAATCATTAAGCTTGACAATAACCATAGGATGACATGGTATATGGAACATATGAAAAATATATATAAAATATCTCAAAAATCAATAGGGACACTCGCATACCGCATGGTTCGTCGTAAACTCATCAAGTTTGGAAGCGAAAACCTCAACAGATTCTGATCGTGTGATTTCTTCAGGCAAATAGTTCCAAGTGAAACAAATTCTCACGGAGAAGAAATTACGACGTATATCCAATCGAGAATGCGGAATGCTTAAAGCCTTTGAATGTGTTCGTGTTCTAGTAAGGTCATTGGGCTTAAGCAAGTGTTTAAGGGGATGGTTTACAGAATGCAGGATTTTGAAGGTCAACATAAGGTCACGTATCCGCCGTTGGGTAAAATCTTGTAGGTTCAGTTTTAACATTCGCTCTGTGAAAGGCAAATTTCTGTACCGGGAGACCAACTTTGTAGCACGATGATAAATCCTGTCGAGTAATTCGATATCCTTCCTCAGCCATGGTGCCCAGGCTTGAATGGAATATTCCATAACAGGACGTATATACGTGTTAATTACCCGGGGTAGGGTTTCGGGCGTAAAATCCGGAATATTCTTTTGAGAAGACTCAAGATACGGCAAGCTTTATTGTACACCATCCGGCAATGCTGTCCAGGCTTAAGTTTAAACGAAACCCAGATACCCAGATCTTTTTCTGCTGTGGTCCAGACGATTTCTTGCGTGCCAAGCTGATACGTGTGGTGCAGAGATTTCCCAAGCTGCAGCATTTTACATTTCGCAGGGTTAAATGGTAACTCATTTAACTGGGACCAACGAAATAAGATGCTTAGATCCCGTTGTAATGACATACAGTCATTAACAGACCTGACACGTTTCCAAATTTTAATATCATCGGCAAATAGTATCAAGTTGCATCCAATATCCTCTACTATATCGTTCATATACACCAAGAATAGAAGAGGTCCAAGCACGGAGCATTGCGGAACTCCACTCGTGACGTCTATTTTTCTAGATAAGGTTACTGCCCACGAGAATGGGACGTGTCTATCAGTAAGATAGTCCCTTATCCAATTCAGCAATATTCCCGTTATTCCATAGGATTCGAGCTTTTTAATTAGGATGTCATGGTTGACTCTATCGAAAGCTTTGGAAATATCGATGTAGCAAGCATGTATAGCCTCACATACGTCTAGTGCCTTGGTCCAATCCTCGAACGTTGTAAGAAAGTTAGATAAACAGCAACGACCTCTTCGAAAACCGTGTTGTGCTGCGGTCAAAATATTTTGGTTTTCAAAATGTTCTCTTATGCGCGCAGTCACAATGCGTTCCATTAATTTGGAGATCCCCGGAAGTAACGTTACCAGTCTATAGTTTGCTGTGTCTGAACTGCTACCGCCTTTATAAATAGGCGTTATCATCCCTGCTTTCCATTGCGGTGGTATTTTTCCTTCATTTAAGCTGAGATTGAATATGCGAGTGAGAGGAGCAGTCAAAGCAACGCGACACCTGCGAAGTACGGCGGGGATAATTTTGTCTGCGCCAGGGGACTTCTTTTCGTTTAGTCGACAAAGTTCCCGCCAAACCATGTATTCGTTGATAGTCATTTCACTTAATAATTCGAAATGTGGTGAACTTGATGAAACTTGATATGGTATACAACGCTTGGGATTGAAGACAAATGAGTATAACGTTGCTAAAGCGTCGGCGGTATCTTGGGCAGTGTGGGTCAATCCATGAGGTGTTAGTACAGAGAATACACCTGGTTTGATATTTGATCGTTCATTTACTATCTTGTAGAGAAGCTTAGGATTCTTTTCCATTCTCTTAAGCAAGTTCCATTGGAATTGCATGCGATCTTCTCGTACAAGAGTAGTGACTTGATTCCGTATCTTACAGAATCGTTTCCAAGTTTCTTCCGTACCAAACTTCTTATGAGTTACCCAAGACTCTCGCTTAAAAGCTAACCATTTCTTCGTTCTACTCCGAATAACAAACTGGTTGTTGTAGCTGCATTTGTGTGGTACAAAAATCGAGTTTTCGTAAATCTTCGAATTGAGATAATTTAGAAACGAAATGTAATATGAGCCAGGATCCATTGAATCAAACTCATGAGTGTGTGCATCCCGGAGACTGATATTTAAGGATTCAAATTGTATTTTCCTTATGACTTTCGTCTGTTCACCCAATCGTTCCGCACTACATACATAATCAAACAAAAGCACAACATGATCACTCTTCCCCAGTGGTGCCAGGTATTGTATACCCTCTACTGCGGTTGCCTCAGGCGTTAAGACAAGGTCAAGGGTTGAAGGTTGTTCAAGACCCCGCCAGCGAGTTGGCTGGTTAACGTGATTGTGTAGTGAAGCAAATTCTATAACCTCCTTGAATTTATGTTCAAACGAATGCAGTGAGTGCTCACCTCTCGAAAACAGATGCGGGAGATTAAAATCGCCAATGATTAGCAATTGCATAGTCTGGCATCTTGTGATGTGTTGCAATGATTCGATGAGCTTATAATTGTATGAGCTTTCGGATGATGGCGAGCGGTAAATGATGCCGATCGTACATTCATCTCCATTGACTAGCTTTACTGAACACCACCACATCGTATCAGGAAGGCTGAGGTCAGGATGATCGATGACGTTACACTGCGCTAAACGTTCGTGATAGTAGACTGCAACTCCACCACCGGATCTTCGATCACGATCGCGACGAAGTAGTGACATTTTCGGAATCAAAAGCTCGGCATCAGTCATGCAGGGCTGGAACCAAGTCTCTGTAACTGCAACCAAATCGGGTGAAAGTCTATCACAAAGCTCACATAGTTCAGCTAATTTGTTAGTTAAACACTGAGCATTTGTATATATGCACCTGATCGTATTTGTCTTACACAATGTCGAATCGTGTACTGTAGCTATTGGTCCGACTCGCGATGAGCCGGACCCTTTTCGTTTTTTGGGGTAACATTTGAACTGTCAATAACATGATTGCAATCAGGCTGTGGTTGCGATGGTTCTCTGGGTTTCAGTGAGGGAACACGCTTGGGCACACTTAGCCTCACGTCTGGTGGAAGTTTTGAGCGGTTAGATTTCCAGTCGGTGTTCATATCGATAGCCATTTCAGTCGTTAGAAAAGTGATTTTCAGAGGACTGGGCCCATTGCCTTTGTAGTTGGAGGATCTAGGTATTATAAAAGTATCTACTACAATGGAATCACGAGATCCAATATCATCGGCAATGTATAACCATTGCTTCAAATCATGTTGCTTTGATTCCGATGCTGATACTACATCAACATTTTCGGGGACACCGAGGAATATTAAACTACGTGAAGTAGAGGGGTCTCGACGAGTGGATTGACCTTTCCTTTCCCACCAAGGTATGTCGGCTTGTACTCGGCAGGTCAAACCGGGACAAGCACCGAGTAGATACGCATTGAGGATGACTTCTTCCATTTCAGATTTATTTCGCAATGTCACCCTTAATAGGCGCGGCCAGTCTACGTGAGGGGAGTCTTTATGCCGGGTTAAGCGCGTCATCGATGTAGGTACCAAAGCTTTCAAGCCCATGTGTGTACAGAGCTTAGTCCATTCATTGAGCTCATGTGCTTTTCTTGCTGAGAAAAGTGAATCTGTCGATTCCGGGATATTTGTGCAGATTACACTGAGAGCGATATCTGTCTTAGTAGAATGAGCGATAACATTGCTTTTTTGGGAGGCTCGGATCTAGCAACTAGACGACGGGGAGTCCTGGGAAAAGTGTTCACAATTTTACCAGATGAGGACCTAGGTAAGCAGGGTTCAGTAGGTCCATCTTTATTACTTTCGGATGAGCTATCAGCACATTCAGTTAAGGGAGCAGTTATTGGTGTAATTTCCTTTTGTGTGGTAAAGGTCTGGGCTCCTTGGCTGCAAAAATATATTGCTCTCTTTGATACAATCTATCACAGAGCAACAAAGTTAGTGCTGGGTCTTCGCAATGTTCCGTACACCGAAAGATTGCGACGTCTGGGTCTATGCGATTTTACCCAAAGGAGGATATGACGCGATATTATTCTGACCTATAGAATTGTGTCTACCGAAGGACATTAACTAAAGCACTTGCTTGATGTGCGTGATGAGAATGTGACCCGCGGACATACCTTATCCCTTCACATCCCAAGTTCCAGTATTGATTGTCGGGGCCATATTTTCGCCGAACGTGCAATATTTCTTTGGAATTCCCTACCCCAACATGTGGTGGACTCTCCTTGCCTGGCGATGTTTAAAGAAAAATTGGACTTACATATGAAAAGAATAACATTCATGAGCCTTACATGTGATATTCTCTATTTCTTTTATACTATTATATTTTTCACATTTTCATTCATGCCGTCATTCTGTGGTGTTCTAAAGTATTAACTTTTTAACCATAAATCATGGAATCATTGTATCTTTGTATGAGGAATAATAACATAATGGCCATAGTGTCAAGTGAGTGATGCATGCATATCTTATTTAACTTCGCCAATCCGTTCCACACGCTTTGCGTATTTCTAGAAAAACATCGTCGAAAGCTTGTTGTGTTAAAGATATGAATGAATTTCATGAAAGTTATGAATATTTCGACACGGTTGAAGTCGGCGTGTTCAAGATTTTTTGAATGGTTGCATCGGTATCCGTTGGGACAGCGTCACTGGACGTTGGTGAGTAAGTTCTACCCCTCAGTTTGCTTGCGGTCATGATCATGGGCATGCTCAACATGACGTTTTGGTGTATGTATCTTCTATTTGTTTTCCATTCGCGTTTGATGGTATCTGTAATTACGATTGTCAAAAAGGTAAGATTTTGAGGGCGTTTGGACGTCGATTGTTTCGGCTAGTTACTTCTACTGTTTGCAATCGTGCTCAGAAATTTTTCAGACGGTAAGCGAAAGTATTTTTTGCGACGACCTTAGCTCTCAGATGGTGAATCAGCATGAATGCGGTGTGGGGAGTTCACAATATCCCTAAGATGGTAAGCAATTAAGAGTACGTTTTCAACGTCGTTCACAGATTGCTACTTTTCATTAGAACGTGATGTTCATTCTTGCTGGAGAGTTCAAGTAGCTGTTGAGGCGAACTATAGATGATGGTGTGACTGCCACTAGTCTCATCTGACTACAGAGTATATGGTACGAAAGCACAAGCCGATCCAGGCAAAGTGCCGCACAATCTGCGTGTATACCATTTTCCTAGGTCATTTTATCGCCTAGCCTCAAAAGGCGTTTCTTGTGAGTCGACCACTTCGGATTAAAATTCAAGTCGGTAACTTTAGTTCACTTCAAAGCAATTTAAGGTTTCAATGGTAAAAAAGCAAATATTTTACCGTAACCACAGATTAAAAATATAGGGAATGCATAAAAACAACATAAATGTTTAATCAATATGGAAAGTCAGCATGTGTATTCAGGTGCGAGGTTGGTTTTGATCTACATATACTTGTCAAGTTCATCCTTGAAAATGTTCATGCTTGTTCATGCTTGACCTCGGATTTAGTATCGATTATTAATGGAGATAATTGCCCTGGTGTTTGTTATGTTTGTCTGGTTTGCAAGGCCAAATTAACACCGTCAGCTTCGGCGACGAAAACCCCTGAATATGATATTGAGACGCGTCTAAATGGAATGGAATCCAGTATACAAAAACTAAATGAACTGATAATAAAACGTCATTAAAAGGACACCGTCTTACCCGTCGTACTTGGCGAAGCGCAGTAGATAATCCATCATACTCGAGCAGGCCAGCATTTGCCCAGAATACCGCGCAGATGGTGACTAAAACGAGGAGGCGTTCGTTGGGATCAGTGACTCCTCGACTTAACGGAAACGAAAAAGAACTCAAAAAACCACTGCTACTAAAATGACTGACTCACATTATAAAACAAAATCCGCGGTTGTAAACGTTAGCGTTATATGTATAAAAGTGACCGAGTCGCAGGAAACGCTGTTTGAAGCTGAGCAAAAACATGACTTAGCTGAGTGGTATAAACTCTGCAGTCAGATGAACATGGCCGCAGTTACTCCTTCATCAGTAGTTCGATTAAACCGCCACCTGAATTCTCCTCACAAGGATGATCCTCACCTTTTAAGAATAACGCTGCAATCTGCGAAGGACGTGGAAAAGTACTCTTAAATGCTTACATTCTTAGAGGTGTTCCAGAGACTACATGTCGTATCCATGCAGACTTACCATGGTGGGAGCGAAAGTCGTCGCATAAATCTCGTGGAGAATGTAATCCGAGAAGTATTGTAATTCTAGGTGTTCCGGAAGATGCTGCTGACGTACCTTCTCAAGAAAAATCTGAGCACGACCACAAACAATGGAAATATCTAGCTGAAACAATTGGTATTAAAAATGCCATACTTGTGGATGCTTTTAGGATACCGCGGTCTGCTAACTATAAAGGGCAAGGTCCTAGCCCTTTAAAGCTAACCTTCTTCCCAACCGAAATGACGGATACTATCAAACGTGAATGGAAAGCTAATAGAAAAAACCTACCACAAAACGTCGTGTTGAGCTTGCCCAAGGTAATAGC
>JACCGJ010011901.1:0-11140 GCA_013407085.1 Atriophallophorus winterbourni | reverse complement strand
GGGGGGAACACAAAATAGAATGCACTCTCTCCACTGTTGCCGGTTCTCAGCCATCGTCGACAGCGTGTCAAGCCACAGACACTCACGATCCCTTGGACCCCACCCAGGAAGCCGCGTTCGTCCGACCCGAGCTAAACCCGACGTCAAGCGTTTTAAGGCCTTCTTCCAGGTCAGCGGTTGTCCACCTGAACACCGTCGCCAGCCTGGGCCAACCGACACACGCAGCGCGCGGAAGGGTAGGCGCTCAGGCTTCATTCTCAAGACATGCCCTAGCCAGCGGAGACGGAAACGGTCGATTAGGTCTCGTAGCATCAGACTGTCCACACCTAGAACACGGTGCCTCACTTCAACGTTGCTAGTGCGGTGTTGCCACCACACTCGTGCAAGCCTCCGTAAACATCGATGTTCAAACACCTCCAAGCGCCGGAGCTCCTCTGCGCGTACTGCCCAGCTCTCGCACCCGTAAAGCAAGACCGACCTAACTGAGGCCAGGTAAACTCTCCCCTTGAGTCTCAAACTCACGTCAGACCGCTTCCATAGATGACCTAGACTAGTGAACGCGAAGCGAGCTCTCGCAATGCGAGAGCCGATCTCACTTTCCAGCCCTCCTCCCGCCGTGATGCAGCTACCAAGATAGGTGAACTGTTCCACACAGTCCAGACTGAGGTCATCGACCGTCAGAGTGGGCTGCAACCCCTCCCAATCTTGAAGAAGAACGTTACACTTAGTTGGAGCTAAGTGCAATCCGTACCTAGACGCCTCCAATGCTAGCTGGTTCAGGGCATTCTGTAGGAACACCGGATCATCACCAAGCAAAGCAATGTCATCGGCATAATCAAGGTCAGTGACACGGTTACCGGGAAGTAGCTCGATCCCACCCTCAGTGAAGCTACGGAGAGCATTCTGGAGGACATCCTCGATCGCAAAGTTGAACAAGAATGGGGACAGCGGACAGCCCTGGCGCACGCCACTGGTTGTGAGGAACGCCGGCGATAGGCTGCCGTAGACCCTGACCCTCCCTGATGAATGAGAATAGAGCTGCTTCAAGATGGCGACATACTTAGGAGGGATGCCACTCCTAAGCAAGCAGTTCCAAAGAGTAGGTCTGTCCACCGAGTCGAACGCGGCCCGGATGTCCAGAAAAGCTACGATGGTTGGTCGCCGGTACAGGTGTCTGTGCTCTAATAACTGTCGCAGGACAAAAAGCTGATCCACGCATCCTCGCCCCGGGCGGAATCCAGCCTGTTCCTCACGGCAACGTCACTCCCGAATGGGCGATAGCCGACGAAGGAGGATGGAAACCAGGAGTGTAGACGCGACAGGAGTCAGGGATATCCCACGATGATTGGAACACAGATTCCGTGCGCCCTTCTTAAAGATTGGGATAACCGTCGATTCACCCCATGACGCCGGGACCCGCTCCTCAGCCCATACTTTGGTAAACAAATCTCGTAACTCCGCTGCAACAAGATCACCTCCCTCCTTAAACAAAATCGGGTGGAGGTCGTCAGGACCAGGTGACTTGTGGCGCTTCAGTGCTCGAATTACATCTCTCACCTCCTGGAGATCAGGAGCGGCTAAGGAAACGGGCCAAGGCGTGCAAATCGGTGTCTCAGGCGTCGAGGTCGGAGGAGGTGGCTGGCTGAACTGAGCACCAAAGTGCTCAGCCCATCGTTCTAAACGTCTACTAAGATTGGTGATCGGCGAGCCGTCAGTTTCGCAAATAGTCTCGCTCACTGTATTCAGTTTCGAACCAGGAGCTCTAATTAACTGAAACAATTTGCGAGTATTGCCCGATGCGGCTGCAACCTCCATCTCACAAGCACGTTGCGTCCACCAGAACTCGCGGTCATTCCTTAAGCTGGCCTTTAGGCGGGTATTGAATTCTCTCCGAGCAAGGTTGTGTTCAGTGCCGGTGGGTAAAGTTCGACGGTGATCGATTAAAGCAAGTGACTGGGCCGAGATCCAAGAGCGTGGCAAAGCGCGGGTGGGTTGACAGCTTCCAGAAGTAGCACAGGACAGTGCTGTCCGAACGAAGTTCCAGTGCTGCTCAACATCAGACGGGGGTGCTTCTGCGAGCTCCCTGGTCAATGCATGATGGAACTCGGTTCTGACAGCGGGGAGCATCAAAGAGGCGGTGTCTACATAAGTTCGTCTTGCGCGTGCCTTACCCCCAAATTGGAAGTTGACTGTCGCACAGACTAGCGCATGGTCTGAGTCCACACGGGTGGTCCAGTATGAACGACAATCCTTGATGCTACCACGCCACCTGTAGCTAATAGCAATGTGGTCAATTTGAGACCAGACGGGCTGTGATGGTGAGCGCCATGTGGCCATTCGACGCTGGGAACGCCGAAATGCCGTACTGGAGAGATAGAGGCGGTGATCGCCACAGAATGTGAGCAATCGTTCTCCGTTATCTGAACGCCCGCCATCCAGCCCATACTGACCTCCTAGGTGGCGCTCGTATTCAGACAGGCGACCAACACGAGCGTTGAGATCTCCTGCCATGATTACGACATCTGTCATGCGTGCCTTGCGAAACAAACTATGCAACTTCTCATAGAAGTTGTCCTTACTGAGATCCACACTACAGTCCGTTGGAGCGTAGGCAGAAATCACAAACAAATCCCTCCGCGGTTCGCACCGCCTGTTCACCCGACAGTGGCCACGAAATCGTGCACCGCACAGTCTGCTGTCAACGGGAATCCACTCTAAGAGTGATTGCTCAGCACGGGAACTGAGCGCGATACCGACGCCAGCCAATCCGGTAGAGGAAGCATCCGGGTCACTAGAGAGGCGCAGGTGGAATCTGCTGTCTGGTTCAGCTGGTGAGACCAACTGACAGACTTCGCTTGTGTCACGGAAACGGGTTTCCGATAAGCAGCAGATATCAATGCCTAACGTCTCAAGCGTTCTTGCAAGGCCGGCCTGTTGTCCCGGTTGTAGCAAGGTCCGAACGTTAAACGAAGCTAACCTAAATGAAACCCGCGGGCGTAGAAGAGTTGCAGCAATCGACGGCTGTCGAGACGGCATGAGTCGTACATCAGGTAGAGAGAGCGAATCGGGGATGGTAACATGTGGAGAAGAAGCAATAGAAGCAATAGAGGAGATAGAGGTAGGAATTTCTAGTGCTGTAATTGTCATTGTTTGGGTGTGGGCGTGATACTACCCAGTTGTTTAGGCCGAAGTAGAAGAGTTGATCTTGAGGACTCCCACCTCAAGCCTTTGGCCCGAAAGCCTAACCCGCAAGGCAGCGGAGCGAGATTAAGGATCGCACCTATCGGGGCCGGATACTTTAGGTACAGTTCACAAGCCATTCGCGAGGTAGAGACCAAGCAGGGACTCCCGACATCATCCCAACCAGTCGAGCCGGTGATCCTTGCGGATTCATACGCCTCTTCTGGTATACAATGTCCGCGAGGGACAAGGAGTACTGTGTTTGTCTCGGCTTATCACAATTGACCAACCTGGTATGAGTAACTCTGAAGATGCCACGAAGACATCACCCAGTATAGCTCAATGGATCATCGAGGCACGCAAGCCGCTGCACCACGTCAAGGTCCAGTCTCGGCGCATGAAAGGTTTAAGGTCCAGTCTCAGCGCGATGGATGGCAGCTACAGTATCACCGGAGCATCTCAAAAAGTAGCTAGTCGAAAGTTTGGGGGCAGTAAGTTCAGTAACTATAGCCGGATCATATAAGCGCGCTTCTGATAAACGGCAAACATCAATAGGTAGACTATCTAAGGTAAGAGCCAATGCAGCTTGCTGGCCTATCTGTCTGAGAGTTCTGACATTCATAGCTCCGATGTGATCAGAGGTCCGTGGTTTCAGAAAGTGATCTGTAGATTCGCGAACAGAGGATCTTCCGCAACCTAGGTCACCTCTGGCGTCAGAAAGGACTGTCTTGGTTACTCAAGGGTGGAGTCTATAAAGCGACAGTTCGGGATGTGTTACTATATGGGTGCGAAACCTGGACCTTACGTAAAGAACGCATTCAGCGTCTTCAAGTATTTGACAACCGGTGTCTCCGCAGCATTCTAGGTACGACGTACGAAAGCAAAGCCTGATCCAGGCAAAGTGCCGTACAGTCAGAGACTGCACGCGGGCTAAGATACTGTCAGGTTGCCCAGGCCTAGACAGATATTAGAAAGAAAATAGAAATGGTAGTGAGACTCCAGCCTGTTTCACCATGCAGCTCACCACCGATGGCCAATCAATTTAGCACGGTGTTAGCCGCACAGCACATAAGTACTGTACGATTGCATTCTAGGAGGTAGCTGTTACAATCGCATACGCACAGATGCTCTCCGAAATAAGTTGTTCGGTAGTAATGTTGATTTAGAGAAGCAGATCAACCTGCATAGGTTACGCTGGTTGGGTCACGTTTTACGGATGCCGGACCACCGACTTCCGAACCAGATTCTTTTTGCTACGCCACATCCAGATTGGCGTAAATCTCGGGGTGGCCAAACCGTTACATGGCATACGCAGTTAAAAACCCTTACTAGTAACCTTTCCAAAGTAGGCGCAGCGCGTCTTCTAGGCTGGTGTCCCCGCGATCAGATATCGCAAAGGCTAGTTACGCTTCAGGATATGTCCAGAAACCGTGTTCAATGGCGGTCTTGCACTAAGCATATTCTTGGAGTGTTTGCTTAACCTTGTATGTTGTCAAGCGGAGTGACGAGTAAAGCTTGTTATGATGCATGACAGTGAAAGCCGCAAGGAATCTGTCGTGCTGATGTCGCTCTACTCGTTCACGAAACTTGTTTGAATGTATGTTCCATTCGAAGTGTAGGCACCTCTTCCCAGTTTGTTTGTGCTTACTCTTCTATAGAAGCCGTAGCAACTTAAGTCCCACCCTTCCCCATCTTTTAGGATTTTACTTTTTCATGGTTGTATGGCAGTTAAGCATTCGGTACGTGCTACCGGTGTAATTCTGTCTTTGATGATGATGATGATGATGATCTTCCAACATGTTCAACGCGGTCTTCTCCAAGGCTGGGATTGGCATACGGAGAGTTGTTAAGAGTGGATGAGGGAGGAGTAGGGTCAGAAACAGTTTGAAGAGTAAGGCCAGCAGTAGCGGATAAGGCGATCCTGTTTATCGTTCGCGACGACCGATGCACTATGGAGTTCGGTTTTGTAGTTGTAGGTTGTATACGGGCTGGGATACTGCCAGGTCGCCCATGCCTAGACAGGCGAACAATTAGGGTTCTCGACCAAAGCCTTTGGCTAAAAAGCAGGACCCACAAGGCAGCGGGTTAGTTTGAGACCGTGTTCATCTGACCTCTATCCATTGACCTTCCTGGTATGAGAGACTCTGAAGGTGCTCAGAGAGCACCACCCAGCATAACTCAATGGGTCATGGAGGTGCACGAACCATCGCACCATGTTAAGGTCCGGTCTCAGCGCGATGGGTGTGGATAGGACACGAGGTAGTTACTTTTAATGCGATGCGCCATGATGTCATTATTGGATTTTTGTGTTTTTTTAGAGAGACAACGTTCGCCAGTCGAAAACCCACCACATCCTCATACACTACGAAAGGTGTTTCGGCGTACCAGGACGTGTATTATATATTTACGGGATTGGTGAGCTAATATTATCCTGACGTGGCTTCAAACTGAAGCTGTTTGTGCAATTTTTCCAGTGTATCGAAACGTTCTGTTCTTGGTCCACTCCCTATGAAGGCAAACAGCAGAAGTTGGTCTTGATCTGAGCCATAGAAAGTGTACACCTGCAGATATTTTGTTGTAATACTTTTCTGCTTAGTAATATGATAAAAATTATGAAAATTATTCTCAATTAACCATACTGGATTTCATCGTTATTTTCTTATTTCAGCTCTTCCCTTCACTGTCCCAAAATTTAACATTGTGATAATTTTTCCGAATGTCATATGGATCAGTTGGAACACCCAACTTCCGTTCCGCCTGTAGGAACACCTTCCAAACGAGCCACTATAACTCGGTTCTTGTTATTCCCCTTTCAAAAATTCCGCCGTAATCGCAAACCCCCCAATGTGTTAGCATCCGCGGACGAAAACTCACTAAACACACGTTCCCTTTCGCCCACATCTGATTCCGATGCTCGTGCCGGTGGTGGCATGTATGAGGAAGATTCCGTTTGCGGTCGATCGCGACCAATGGATATTAAATCGAACGGTCGTTTGGTTAATGAATCCGGTAAGCCCTTGTCGGTGCTGTATTTGCCCATAAACAAGTTTTGGGTTATTGGGCTTTTATTCTTTTGTTGATTTAGCTACTACCTAGTACACACAATACATACCGTAGATAAAGGCTTTTCGACGGTTTTCATGCACGATCTAATCACCCGAAAGATCAAAACATGAGTAAACTAGACACCGAAATAAAACAGGATTTCAAACACATGTTTATCCTATTCGGTCAATTACCGCTCGTAGCTAGTTTTCAAGGTGGCCTTCTTAGTCCAAGTTTTATTGTCCCATTCTACTGCGAATTAATGAATCACTTTTAGCTATATTTAAGAGTACAATTGTCTAAAACTGATTGGAATATGTTTGGGTTCGATCGTTTGTTCACGGTGTAAAGAAATTTGAGTGCAACCGGTTAGCGTAAGTTTGGGGTAGCGTTTCACTTATGAACGGAAGCTTCGCCAGACCAAGGGTGATATTCAGAACTAGGAACATGACTGTTTGTATGTATAAAATAACAAGCTCCTTTTTGTGGTGGGGTAGAAACAGTGGTGGTGGGTTGACTTCTACTCAGTCATGTTCCCTGACTATCACCCTTGGTCTGTCGAAGCTTCTGTCAAAAGTGAAACGTTACCCAACACTTGCACTCAAAATTTTTTGTAGTACAATTGTCTAATTTTGATTTGCAGCGCCTAGTATATTTTTGTCATTTATCTGATCCTGGAACCTTCACCACATTTTTCAACTACCAGGTGCCCAAATTAATCTCATTTGTTTGCATGCAAGCTTGGTATGGTATGGTATGAAAGCACAAGCCTGATCCAGGCAAAGTGCCGCACAGTCAGAGACTGCACGTGGGCTAAGATACTGTCAGGTTGCCCAGGTCTAGACAGATATGAGGAAGAAAAAAGAACAAGAAATGGTAGTGAGACTCCAGCCTGTTTCAGCATGCAGCTCACTACCGTTGTCCAATCAATTTAGCACGATATTAGCCGCACAGCACATAAATGCTGCACGATTGCACATCCGTGCAAGCTTGACTCGTCAGAGAGTTTACTTCAATCAATAATCTGCGCAGATACTGATGGCCCACTCTGAATCACCTTCAACCGAGGATCGATGTAATACTCATCCACTTACTTTCGTTGAATTTTAGTTGGGCGTGTTATCTTTAATAACGGTTTTCTTTCAGTGTTTAGGATCCACACTACTGTCGACAAAGTTACTGCCTGTGCGCTGTTTCGGGACTGACGGGAATGTTACAGCTTCCCTCAAACTCTGCCGCATTGGTCCCCACCGTTGTTTGCTTCGCCTATAGTAAAACTGAGTTATCGGTTCTGTCTTAATCTGTTTGACAAATTGAAAGCCTTTATGTGAAGCCCTTTATTTCCTGTCCGGTTCTCACACACAAGGTAACGGTCGATCATCTCCTGTTGGCATGCTTGAGTATTGCTGGGTGTCAAAAGTATCGTTTGAAACAATTGATTACAGTCACTTGCTTTAGTGGTCCACAAATCGGAGGAGACCGTTTAGAAATCTTTGTAAAAACAGTTTTTGCATGGTAATTCTATAGCAGATCTTGACCTTCATATGATGCAGTATCCCGGTTTGACATTCCCCAGCTACTAAATAATCGGTGTGTACTTATTTCATATTACGAGCAAAGAAAGTGCTTCTGTAAGCCTGAATTTGTGAAGTTCATTGGGTTAACGGAATAACAAGCAAGGCTTTTGCCAAATTAATATTGAAATTATACCGAGACTCCAGCGTGTTTTCGCATACTCTACGAATGTTCTTCTTGCAAAGAGGAACTGTACCCTCTTCTGTTTTTGGTACAAACGGCTTCGATCCATCATAAGAGTTATCTGGTATAACGGGTCACTGAAATAATGGTAAAGTGTTCTATGAAGTTTGCGTCAGTCCTTTCATTTTGCTTATGCGTCTTGATCACGTCCGATGCCAAGATCTGACATCAAAAGCTGTTTATGTTATATCATCTCGCAGACGAATCACTTCCGCATGATTGGACCAACCACGCACCGACACCGAATGGCAACATCCACGCTGCTGAAGGAGATAATGTTATTTTACGTAAGTTGAGTAGTTTCTCATTCATGATGCGTTTTATGACTCTTTTTTCACTCCATGCCCCATTGTGTTCTAACTTTAGGCGCATTGGGTCGATTCAGTCAAACGTTACGTGTCTGTTGTTCTTCTGGCCTGTTAAGCTACTCTTTAACTCACACCTGCTGATGTGTATTTGGGCCGTTCTATATCAAAATCCGGTGTTCCGTTAAAACTTCCAACTCTCACTACCTTAAGCTCCACGATTGGCCACAGATTTTATAGCTCATTCCATATACCTGTCAACCACTGTATCCTTAAATTGAGTGGGTTCTCACGGGATTATTCGACGTTTGTCCCCACCACTAACTACCATTTTAATTTGAAGTTCGAACGCCTAACTTTCACTTACTCCGTGTGTGCATGTCTACAATTTGACTGGAGCGGTCCTCCTGATTTATACCGTATAATATTTTCTGGAGTCCATGCAATCCAAATGACGGTACAAACTGATTTGTTGGGTTAGCAATACGACGAAACATGTTGGAATTGTAAGTGTGAACTCGTTCAATGCTGCGTGAAAGAAGTCTGATCTGGATTCGCTTTGGATCAGTTGCGCTGCATATTAATCGCTTGATGAGTATTGTTTTCTCAGCAGAACTGCTGCGTCTATGCCTGTGGGTATTTCCCGGTAAACAGCACTGTATCTTTGTCCAATACGTAATAATAGATTGCATCCTCATCAGCCTGCTGTGTTCCACTCGGCTGTTGCTTACTCTCGAATTTGTTAACACGAAGTGGTACAGTTTATATACGTGCACTCTCTAGACATGCTGTCACAGTTATTTTACGATTTTACACCGGGATATGTTAAGATAATTAAGATTAAGCTCATTCTGTTCGATTTTGCGAGGATCGAAACACGAATTCCCCGTGTGAACGACCCTACACGTTTACAGCGATGTACGTCTGTTTGAAATTAACCTTTCTCCTTGGGTTTCCTTTGCTTTATAATCATTCAATCGATCCGCGACTTATTTGAGCGACCCGTTCCCTTTCGTTCTGTCCGAATTGAAAGAATTCTTCATTGTGTATTTCGATGTTTTGTCTACCTACCTAAACATAAACATGACATTTAGCTGCGGTGGCTTTCTCTAAGCGGATGTTTTCGACAGCTTGCGCCATCCCGAGTAAATGAATGCCACACTGTTTAAAGTTCAATTCTAGTCTGACCGGGGCACTCGTATGGATTGTTGTATTGTGCGACAAGTGAAATCGATAATACTTCGACGAATTCACGTGTCGGATGCTGCAAATATCCCTTCACTATTCTTACTAGTTGTTTCGCAGCTATCCGTGTTAACTCGAAATGTTTATCTTATCAATATTGCGTAGCTTTGATATTTTACTCCAGCAGACTTCTGTGTTGCACTTTGGGTGTGATTTTGAGCTGCTTGCAACTCAAACGATTTATCGATAAACCAGTCTTGACTGTCCTCCTTATCGTGTAGTTACGTAACGATTAGGACGGGGAAGGTTTTGACAAGAACCGAGCGATTTTACGGAAGGCTTTTGAATATATTCAGTCACTATAGTGTCTCCTACCATCGGACCTTGACAAGCAGGCCTTCTTTAAGCAAGCGCAATGTATGGTGACCTTGTTTATTCGCTGAATGCCATGTATAAGATTGCACTTGTGTACGACGCTACTGCGAAGTTCCCCACACCGTGTCAGAAATGTAGCAATTAAAAGTGGCAGCGTGTTTGTTGTCAGTGTATTCCTGCGCTGGGTTGGTTGTTTGGAAAGTCCTATTTATAAATAGTAGCTCTCAAACGCGACCCGCAATAAATGAAGAAACCGAATGTTACTAGACTGTGTGACCTGAGAATCTGTTTTTGTTTTTATAATCAGATTGGCATTCGACGTCTCATCCACCAATTAAATTTCCTTTCCCCTCAAAATAATCTATTGAAACTCGCTAATGAACTATGCATTTTTATTTGTTGCTGCTGATTGGATTAAGTGCAATTAACCGTTTCATGAGTGAAACGCATTCCTTCGGCGTTTCGGATCTCATTCAATAGGAAGCATTTTCACACTTGCTGAGGAGCGTAGAGTTCGAAAACCGAGTTTCATCTTTTTTCTAACGAGCGCCTCCATAACAATCATTTAAATGTGTTTTTGGAAAATGTATAAGTGTTTCCGTCATGCAGTTGTCATAAGAAGGAAAAAATAAATGTTATAGAAAAGATCGAACTTCTCTATATCTTCCTGTGGAGATGTTGCTTTGGGATTCTTTTGTTTTCTTACGCACGGAACCCGACACCACAGGATACCCATTTCACACTTTCACATACAGGGAACCGACAGCAAAGTTCCCGTGATTACTTTTGAATGTGCCAGGTGAAGCACTGTAAATTTGGTAGACTCGCTAGGTGTAATACTTCCTCGATCACAAGAGATTGATGAATGCGTAAATTTTGGCTTAATGTTATTTTTTACAACATCCTAATTGGTTTTCCCTCATTTCCACATAGATTCTAATGTTTCCCCAACAATCCGGCGACGTTTTCCTGGCGCGGTAGCGGTATTTCCCAGTGATATGCTGCATCATTCCGCTTCTACGCCTAGTCCAGCATCCAAATCTCCGGAGGACGCCGTGGTCCCTCCATCGAATGTATCGATCGCCGACAGCGGAATGGCGGAAGAATCTCGTAAGTTTATTTTTGAGACGTTAACTGACAAGCATTTTCTTAGCGTGGTCGTGTTTCCGCACGTGATTTCAAGAACATTGTTTTAATGATTAACTTTGATGCACACTTGTTCGTTCCACCCATTTAGAATTTGCATAATTGTCATCTGTTGGCGTGTTGGTTGCTAGTTTTGATGAGATGGG
>JACCGJ010011900.1:0-19477 GCA_013407085.1 Atriophallophorus winterbourni | reverse complement strand
CGGGAAAACTCTAGATTCGCAAACAGACTGGTTCAGACGGAAGCACGAGTGATTCGAATGGAAGTTTATTGCTGAAGTACAAAATCACCAATGGCAAGCTGAAAGAGGGAAAAGAGGTTTTATGTAAACTGTAAACTATTACTTAATGAACATTCGGAGGTTACCCTCCTAACACCTCCCCTTTGAGTTCTTGCCTTGTATGAACGTTGCCTTGGGTCGATTTGCATGTGAGCAACGGGATGCCGGACACGATCAGTCCATCTTCGTGTAGTACAAAGATTTCGTAAATCAGGAGTTTCCGGAGAGGCGGCAACATTTGTAGACGGACGTAGTTCGAATGTGTCGAGGAGAATGTCAATTGGAACATTGTCTCTAGGACTGTTCATCGTATGCACATTTGAGGGTAATAATTGATTGGCATGCCGAACCCAGACTGAAGACTGAACGTCGACGTCGTAAGTTACATTACCGGAACGGCGTAGAATACGACCTTGTGTCCATTTCTCAACACCTCCACGATAATCCTTCGCAAGTACGACCTGACCAGGTGTAAACACTCGCTTTTTGCATTGTGACGACGATTGAATCGTTCTTGCATCGCAGTGTTCCTAGTGATAGTTTTTGGTGCAACCGGGTATATTGCATCAATTGGCAAACGTAACTTTCTGTTCATTAAAGCTTCCGCTGGAGAACAGTTATTCTGAACGTTTGGGTTTGGAGTTGCTCTATAGTTAATCAGGAATGTTTCTATGATTTCTGGTATGGTCTCCTCTCCCCTGAGTTTAGAGATGGCTCGCTTGAATGTGTCAACAAAACGTTCTGCCTGCCCGTTGGATTGCGGGTGATAAGGCGGTGAACGGATGTGTTGTATGTTGTTGAGTTGACAGAACTCGGCCAAAATTGCGGAGGTAAAAGCAGTACCGTTATCTGACACCAAAATGTCTGGAACGCCGAAACGACTGAAAATATGACGAAGTTTCATGATGGTGGCTTCAGATGTTATACGGTCCATGGGAAATATTTCGGGCCATTTGCTATAGGCATCGACAAGGATTAAGTACTGTTGACCATCTATTGGTCCTGCAAAGTCGATATGCAAACGTGACCAGGGAGATTGAGGTGGATGCCAAGAAAACAAAACTGATTTGGGTGGAGATTTTGCTGACAATTGACACTTAGAACAATTGCGTACTAAATCTGAAATCTGCTGATCCAATCCAGGCCAATAAAGATAACTTCGTGCTAGTGCCTTCATGCGATTAATACCTGGATGTCCGTTATGAAACTGAACCAAAACTTTTCGCTGCAATTGGGCGGGCACAACCACGCGATGAGCAAACAATATACAACCATTGACTTCTGACAAAGTACAACGGCGTTGGTAAAAAGGCATGAGTTGGGCATCAGGGCACTGTGACGGCCAATTGGTACGGATATGTTCGAGGACTCGTTGAAGTAGTGGATCATGGGCAGTAGCTTCACAAACCATGGCTGAAGTGACTGGAAGCGCACGGATTGATGTAGTGAGCACACTGCTGACTTCTGATTCAAGAGTGATTGAAGCGATAACCGCATCTTCATTTGGTTTAGAATTTGCTGTATGAGCAAGAGAGACGCTATTGCACACAGAATTGAGAGGTAAATTCCACAAATTTAGTTTTTCCATCCAATCGAGACCAAGTAAGTTTAGCTGCACATGCTCTGTCAGATAACAAGTTCCGGTGAATTTTGCATCTCTGAAGGAGACGTCACAATTTAGCTCACCAGATATCTGTAGGGGATTTCCTGAAGCATCTTGAGCACAATGTTCAGTGGGGCATACGGAAGGTTTTCCGATAAGATCCCAAGTAGCACGTGAGATTATAGTTATGTCAGAGGCAGTATCCAACTGCAGGCGTACTGGCGTCTGATTTATACATACAGTGATGAATCGACGGCGAGATTCGAAATCAACTTTAAAAGTAGCGTACAGTGAGTTAGACTGAGAACGCTTCGAAAATGTAGACTTTTGTAAAATCCGTTTTCGCGGATGACGAATCTTTTTATCATCAGTGCTGTTCGGAGGACAGAATCCTTCCTTGTGACCTCTGCGATTGCATGTCTGGCATTGGTGCTTTTTAAATGAACAAAACCGTTTGAAATGCCATTCACCACACGACCAACATGGTGTTGGGGGCTTTTTTGGATGTGAGAATGAGGTCTGTTTCACCTTCTGGACCAAAGTTGATGGCTGAGCTGATTGCTGCACCATCGCAGTATCGTGCTTAAGATTTAGCAAACGTTGACATTCGATGGTTAGATCTTGAACAGTCATATTAGGATTTTGGTCCAATTTGGACAGCAACCGCATACGGATGTCTGAATCATTGTGAGAGGAGAGACCAGCAACAAATATGAGGCATTTGAACTGATCTCGGTCAGTGATTTCAACTTGAACCTTTCGCACTCTCGGTTGACGATTCCTGCAAATGTGACATAGTCGTCGGTAGCTGTCTTGGATAACTTCAGACAGTTGTATCGAAGATTGAACAATGAAGCTTGGTCGCCGAATATTTCACGGAGCTGAGCTACCGTTTCCTCAACGGTGAGATCTTTGGGTTGTTTCGGCAAGATAAAATTGGTAAAACGTTCATGTTCAACCGTGCTAAGCTCCCTAACCAGTAAACGTGCTTTCCAGGCTGGATCCTTGCTGCTGAGCTCATGCTGAAAGGTGTCCTCCCAGCGCTTGTACCAGGCATCGAATGTTTGTCCCGATGAAGGTTCGTAATGAAACTCAGTGATGGTAGCAGATACAGAATCTATTGTTTCAGACTGCAAATGCGACGATCCAACCGTTGCTATAGAGCTTAGACGTTGTGTGAGTAATTCGATCATGCGCATTTGACTTTGTTCAAACAGCGCCTGTTGATCGCGAAGAAGCTTTGTTACATCTTCAACTGGTATAGACCTTGTATGTGGATTCAGTAATACCCCTTCGCCAAATTGTTATATGTTTCACAGTCACGGGAAAACTCTAGGTTCGCAAACAGACTGGTTCAGACGGAAGCACGAGTGATTTGAATGGAAGTTTATTGCTGAAGTACAAAAGCACCAATGGCAAGCTGAAAGAGGGAAAAGAGGTTTATTTAAACTGTAAACTATTTACATATGAACTTCGGAGGTTACCCTCCTAACACATCATCAATAGAATATGGAAGGTTTTTACATCGAATGAAATGGAAAAAACGAGTGATCCCTGGGGGGGAAGTGAGCTGTGCAGTTTTTCGAGCTGATCTGAATTCGAAGTTGATGCACACACATTACGGGTCAAAGTGTCAGCGACATGGTTCTCCGTACCTGGACGATATATGATATCATATTTGTATTCCGATAGCTCTATTTTCCAACGTTGGATTTTGTCATTCTTAGTTTTACTTTTCTGGCGGACGCTAAACATGAAGGAAACCGAACGTTGGTTATCAGTTTGAATGGTCTGCCTAGAAGATAATGTTGCCATTTTCGGATGGACTCCACGATAGCGTATGCTTCTTTTTCGACGGCAGAGTGATTTTTCTCGCTTGTATTGAGAGTTCTTGAGAAAAAGGCAACCGGACGATGGTTTTGACTCAGAGAAGCAGCAATGGCAATATCCGAAGCATCGGTTTCTACTACCAAAGGTTCATCATAGTCAATTGTAATTAGCATGGAGTTTTCAAGTTCAATCTTTAGGTTATCAAAGGTAGTCTTGACTTCTTCCGGCAAAGGAAATATCTTGTTCTTGACAAGTTTGTTTATCTTGTCTGAGAATGAAGGTATCCAGTGTGAGTAATAAGCAAACATACCAATAACCCGCTGTAATTCTTTTGTAGTACGCGGGTAAGGTAGCCGGTGGATAGGTTCCATTCTTTCTGGATCTGGTCTTATGGTACCCTTCGAAACTTTATAACCTAGAAGACATATCTCAGTTGAGGAAGTGATGCACTTCTTACTATTGAGTGTGATACCATATCTTTTTGTGGCATTTAGAAAACGTTCCAGGTTCAAATCGTGTTCTTCTTGAGTGGTACCGCATACCGTTACGTTGTCGATGTATGCGTATGTATTTTTCAGCTTTTCATGCTGAATGAGATTGTCGATAGTTCGTTGAAAACACGCCACGCCGTTAGTGACACCAAATGGTATTCGACGGAACTGAAACAGACCACCACCGGCTTCGAATGCAGTATAAGGCCGATCGGAAGCCGCGATCTGAATTTGATGGTAAGCAGATAGAAGGTCAAGAGTACTGAATACTTGAAAGTGTGATATTTCTCCAATCATTTTGTCTAAACGTGGTAATGGGTACGCATCCAAATAAGTGAACTGGTTAATGGTCTGACTGTAGTCGACTACCATACGCTGTTTGTGATTAGAGTTCTTCGTAACAAGTACTTGAGCCCTCCACGGAGATGTCGAAGGTTCTATTATACGTTCTTCTAACAAACGGTTGACTTCTGCACATATGAATTTTTCATCATCCGGGTGATGCCGCCTAGATTTTGTTGCAATCGGTTTGCACTCAGGAGATAAGTTGGCAAAAAGTGGCGGCGATTCCACAACTGCGGCAGCCAGGCCACAAAGAGCGAAAGTATCACGGCTTCCACCGAATGTAATTGCAACTTTATCGTGAAGACCCAGGAAATCATGTCCAAGTAGGATATCTGTACAAAGATTGGGAAGTACAAACAGTTTAACATTCCCATAGGAGTCACCTCGGTATTTGATAGAAACAGAGCAGTAACCAGTTGTTTGGCAAGACATTGAAGTTGATGCCATTGTGACGACTGATTTGGCTGGATAAACCTTCCAAGTGTGCAGTTTCAATACCTCGGAGCTGATAAAGCTGCAAGAGCTTCCTGTGTCGATCAGAGCTCGAAGGGGTGTTTCGTTTACAGAGACGGTTGTAATTGTACGTGATAAAGAATCAGGTACGGCCGCAACCGATAAAGATGATATAACTGAATTCGAAATATAATTAGTATGATGTTTGCCTGTGTTACTTGAGCGACATACACGTTGAAAATGACCCCGTTTACCGCAAAGATTACAAATAGCTTCACGCGCCGGACATTTAGAACGAGGATGTTTTGTACGACCACAGAAATAGCAACTTTGAGTAGACAGTGCTGAAAAATTAACATCCTTATCGCAAGCACTTTTAGAATGATTCGGAGCAGTTGAGCATGAAAACGACTGATTGTTTCCATATGATTGTGACTGCTTGTGTGCCAGTTCAAGCGATCTTGCGAGTTGGTGTGTTTCGTCCAAGGAAAGATCGCTATGAGCCAAGAGTTTTTCGCGGATAGAATGGGACAAAATCCCGTTTATTATGGCGTCACGAACACATTCATTGTGATATTCAGCTACAGTGACTGCTTTGAAATCGCAGTCTTTAGCTAAAGACTTTAGCTTTTGAACAAACTGGTCAACATCTTGTCCATTTTCTTGTTTACATGTTTGCAAGAGGTATTGTGCATAGATAATATTACTAGGACGAACATATATTTGGCGTAGAGTATTGACTGCAGAGTGATAATCCTTGCATTCCGCGACATAGTCATAAACCAATGGATCCAAAAATGTATGAGAGTTTCAAATTTATCGAGCTTGTCAGAATCAACTGAATTAAGGTACGTGTTAAAAGTCCGGAACCAGTGATTTCAGCGTTTAGTGGCGTCTGGAGAGTTTGGATCAGCATCGAAAAATCTTGGACGCAAAGTTGATTCCATTGTATTCTTAGAATAGTAAATTGTAACGTTTTTATACGATCCGAATTAAGTAAAAAAGGAAGAAGGGTTTGAGTGGAGTAAGCAACGCTTTACTATTCTAAGAATGAGCGTACAATAGCTGAAATGCAAACAAGATGTTAGTCAACGGCATATAGAAAGTATACAACAAACAATCATGACACTGGCCTTCCGAGCGGCTTGAGTGTGTCGTTGGCCCAGGCTGGCGGCGGTGTTCAGGTGGACAACCGCTGACCTGGAAGAAGGCCTTAAAACGCTTGACGTCGGGTTTAGCTCGGGTCGGACGAACGCGGCTTCCTGGGTGGGGTCCAAGGGATAGTGAGTGTTTGTGGCTTGACACGCTGTCGACGATGGCTGAGAACCGGCAACAGTGGAGAGAGTGCATTCTGTTTTGTGTCCCCCTCTCAAATTTGTGAAAAATATCAAAAAAATCAAAAAATCGACATGTGGAACAATGGACAAAAAATTCCCCATCATATTGTACCTTTTTTCTTTCTTTTTCTCGTGCATTGTCGGGTGGCACTTTTTCATTTTTAAATGAAGTGTGTAAATATATATAAACTATGCGGGTTTGATCACGATACGTCTTTAGGTTGGGGTCCACAAGATGAGTATCAGGCTTATACTCTTAGCGATATGCCCCAAAATCGTGTCCAGTGGCGATTTTTGATTGTAAGAGATCTTGGAGTTGTCTGTTGTCTCAAGTGACAACTAGCGAGCAAAACGCTTGTTATGATTGCGTGACATTGAAAGCCTCAAGGAAGCTGTCACGCCTATGTCATTGTACTCGTTCACAATACTTGCTTGAGTACATTTTTGATTCGAGGTGTAGGCAGCTCATCCCAGTGTGCCTATGTCCAATCTTTATAGGTTCAGTAGCTTTTTAGGTCCCACCCTTCCCCATATCTTTTATAATCTTTTTACTGTCATGGTTTTATGACAGTTTAGCACTTGGTACCGGTTTAATGCTGTCTATGATTATTATTATTATTATTGGTATTTTACACAGGTTAGATTTTGCTTCCTCGTACATTGTGTGTAACCATGTTCTATCTTTTTCCAGATTAACCGTCTTATTTAATCAATTAATTTTTTAACGCGTATGGATTCATATCGTTCGGATTTTCTGTTTTCCTATCATTGACATGGCGTTTTCAAATAACGCCAGTTCTGTTGCTATACAATGTGCCTGCTCACCACAAACCCAGTGTCCTCATTCATCATCGGTGTGTTTTTCCACGACCGGTTGCTATCATTCCCTGAAGTTAGATCCCATTTTCAACCACGTGGTTGATGATTCATTCGGATGCTTCTCAAACAACACGAATCAGGTCGACTTGCACTGTCGCCAACCAAAAGTGCAAAATCTCGTCGTATTGTGTTGTGCACCATCCGATGGAGACTTGTGCAACAAACATCTGGCTCCAGAGCTTCCCCGTAGCGCGATATCAGCCTTTTTCGCTTTTCGAAATCATGCCGCCGTCGGACTAGTCGTCATATTGCCATTGCTTACTTTGTGTATCGGCATTCTTGCAATCGCCATGTTTTGGCACTATGTTCTTCGTGCTCGTCTAAAACAATATCGTCTACCGTTTGAAATACACTTAGACACTATCGCTGAGAAACAGCTAGCTAGTTCTTGCGATTCCTTTTGTCCAAGGGCACATTATGCTTCATGCTGTCTCAAGCCATCTGAAACCAATTTGCCTGAAGAAACACTTGCTTTAAATAAAGTGGATAAAGCAAATCGTGTTTTGGCTACTTACACTAGTGGCAGTGGAAGTGGTTTGCCATTTTTAGTACAGCGCACCATTGCTCGTCACATCGAACTTGAATGTTGCATAGGCACAGGGCGTTTCGGTGAAGTATGGCGTGGCACGTATCAAGAAGAGACGGTTGCTGTGAAAATCTTTTCCAGCCGCGATGAAGCGAGTTGGGCTCGAGAAACTGAAGTCTACAGCACTGGATTAATCCAGCATCCGAATTTACTAGCGTATTACGCTAGCGATATGATCTCTCGTGGTGGGTGTACACAACTTTGGCTTATCACTGCATATCATGCAAACGGTTCATTGTTCGATTATTTGAATCGTGTAACTTTGGATCTGCGAGATTGTCTAAAGATCGTGCGATCAATTGCATCTGGACTTTCGTTTTTACATTCGGAAATACGTGGTCTCCAATTCAAACCTGCCATCGCTCATCGTGATATCAAATCCAAAAACATATTGATTCGAGATGACAAAGAAGCTTGTATCGCAGACTTGGGACTAGCGATGATTCAATCAAAACCGGAGGGCTCAACACAGTGCTCTTCTGTGAACTACAGTGCTGGATGGAACATGTCTTTTTCCGATGGGTTTACCGCCGGGATGTCCAATCCTTCATCTTTCGGGCCACCTCAGCCCCCTTGTCCTCGCGTCGGAACAAAACGTTATATGGCACCGGAGCTGTTGTTAGCCGTGGAATCGTCTCGTCAAACAAATGCATACATTGCCGAAAAATCCAGTGAATTTTCGGAAGAATCTTTTATTGGACAATCAACATTCACTTATCTACCGTTTGAGGTTTATCAAGCTGCGGATGTGTACGCTATGGCATTAGTGTTCTGGGAAATCCTTCGATGCAGTCGTGGCCTGGGTACGGAACATCAAACTGTGGAAGGATATGAAGTAAGCTATTTCGTTTCGAAGTTTTTAATCGTTTCGACTTGTTAATTAAGCGTAAGTTGCACCAAGACCAGAGGTAATAAATGCATGTGGACTTCTCAATACTAATTATATTTCTATGTTAGCTGTTCGATATTTTGTTAATACATTCTAAACAGCTTGTGGTAGCAAATTAATTTAGCATGGTTTTTGCTGCGCAATACTGTACAATTGCACATCCGCGTAATATTTGCTGCTCCAATTTTGAAGCAAGGAGCAATTGATTCCCAAATATTCAAAAATTTTGGACAACATCCTGTTTCCGTGCGTCATGCGTAATGGCTACCCGTGAGCCACGTCATATGGCCTACGCAGCTAAAAACCTTTCCATACTCGGCGCAGCACGTCTTCCTGGCTGGGGTCTTCACTATCATATATCGCAGTGATTAGTAATGCTTCATACTGGTGTCTCATGCCATTTCTATTTTCTTTCGATTTCTTTTGTCATATCTGTCTAGGCCTGGGCAACCTGACAGTATCTCAGCCCACGTGCAGTCTCTGACTGTGCGGCACTTTGCCTGGATCAGGCTTGTGTTTTAACAACACAACAACATCACAACTTCACGGTATGTCAATAAACCTTGTTCAGTGGCGCTCTGCATTAAGCATTTTCTTAGTGTTTACTTAACTTTATACGTCGTCAAGTGCAGTGGCGAGGAAAGATTGTTATGATGCGTAGAAGTGAAAGCCACAAGGAATCTGTCGTGCTGATGTAGCTCCACTTGTTCACGAAGCTTGAAGGAATGCATGTTTCATTCGAGGTGTAGGCGCCTCATCTCTTTTTGCTTGTGCTTACTCTTCCATAGTATGTGAAGCTATTTAAGTCACACCCTTACCCATCTTTTAGGATTTTACATTTTCGTGGTTGTATGGCAGTTGAGCCATTCTGAACGTTGAAAACCAGTGTTCCCAAGATTCAGTAGCATCCGTAGAATTCGAATCAGTATCGAATCGTTCAGGGCGAAGAAGTCGGTCCATTTTCTAGTTCAATAAATTGTTGTGAGACAATGACTGAATTAGGAGCCACACAGTTAGAAGACAATGCCTGATTGTAAGGCTTTAATCAACTAGAAAATTCTCGCACACAAAGCTGCAAAAGACAAAGCTCATTAGATGAGTCATGTAAAAGTTATAATACGAGCATAAGAACGCATGACTATGCTACCGCTGTAATGCTGTCTCTGATTATGATTAAACTTTATACACCATCCCATCCAATAAGCTTAAAAATGCGCTATTACAAAAGCATTTTCTACACCTACTTTCAGCACAGGTTCAAGTTATTCTTATTAATAGCAAATAACTGAATCCCTTACTTCTGCTGACAACGGTCAAGATTTATTTAACTAAAAATATAAGCATCTGACAAAATCTCGTTTCGGGAAGTTTAGCGTTAGAGTTGGTTTCTCCCGTTGTCATTCAAAGTAGATTATTTCTTATATTTTTTGCGTGTTACCTTTGTTTGCGATTTCCTTCGATTATGGTTGACGTGTCCTTTACGGTTAACTTAGGTTTACATATATATCAACTAACGTCATATGTGAGTTCTATACTCGATATTCTCTTTTTATGTTATAATTTGCATTTAGACTGTGTTGTACAGTGTTTGCTTTTGTACCATAAATCCCCGATTTATCTCACGTTCAATACATTGTGTTCCTGGCAAGTTTGGTTACGAATAATCAAACTAGCGTGTCATTGATGACACGAAGTTCAATTCTATTTCTTGTGTGCTTTATCTTCCTTACTGCACGTGCTTGAAAGGAATCACGTTCCTTTCAGATCCCTTTTCATGGTCTTGTTCCTGCTGACCCAACTTTTTCACAAATGAGGAGCGTGGTTTGTCCTGGTTCGTTAGTATCTCCGTCTGGTTCCCCGACAAACGAGTCCACATTTGCCGATTGTCGTCCACGAATCAGCGCCCGTTGGTTGAATGATCCATACCTCAACCGTGTAGCGAAACTGGTTCAAGAGTGCTGGCATCCGGAATGGGAATCCCGATTGTCTGCGTTACGTGTGCGCAAGAAAGTCGAATCGATCGAATCTGCTTTTTTGCAGCATCCAGCGCGATTGTGTCCGCATTAATTGTAGACACAATTTTCTAACTTACAATGCATTTATTGTTTCAACATGTCGCTTTAATTTATGATCTCATGTATCCGATGGTCTTTTTCGGTGATGTAATGGGTTCGGACATAGGATGTCTTACTAGCTGGCGTAGTTTTTCAAAGCTGTACAGTAATCCGTAAAAACGCCTCGCGGCTATTTGAATGATCCGAGAATCTCCTGATTGTCGCGTTGGAGTATTCTTGCTTGATGCCATGCAATACCAACGGAATTTTATCAGGACTCATTGAAAATCCGGGGAACAATGTTATGTATGAAAGCACAAGCCTGATCCCGGCAAAGTGCCGCACAGACGTAGACTGTACGCGAGCTAAGACACTGTCAGTCAGGTTGCCCAGGCCTAGACAGATATGAGATGGAAAATATAAATGGAAATGGTTAGACCTAACATATAATCTTTATGATGATTGGTTGCTGTAGACAGAGTGGGTAGATTCCGACTTGGCTCAAGCAGATAAAGGCATTGACAACTGCAGTTGGTGTGACCCGTCTTGTATTAATAAGTCTGGGCGATCAAAATTGGCCGTGGCTTTTTATTTTCAGTGATGTCGCTCAAAATTGTGTTCAGTGATGGCCTTCTAGGATGTTCGTGATCATGGAGCCAAAGTACCCGACGGATAAGCAAGCCATTCACCGGTTTGCAGCCATATCGCGTATGGTTTCCAACCAATTACTCGGTGGATATTTTGGACCCCGCTCAGGAAAACCACAAAACCCTACTGAGCCTATCGGTAAGGTGAGTTTCTTCATTCCAGTGCGCCACGTCATGGCCCGGCTACCAGGTCGTTTTCCCCAGCCTCTGCGAATAAAGCGCTGTATGGTATTCAGTGATGAGGAATTCTTAAAACGTGTCCCAACCACCGCAAACGAGCTATCGTCATTTCTCACAATCCGTCGCCCCCTGGTTTTAACACCATCTTACAGACATCTATTTTTGCAACGCGATGCCGCTGCGGAATGTGAACAATCTTACACTTGCAACGGGTGACAAAAAAGAAAGCCGACGGATATTTTTCACTTCGAAATACCAAGTTTCGCAACCATAGAGAAGTGTAGGACGCACGAGTGCGTTGTACACTTGAGCTTTGGGGTAGGGTAAAACATCGCGACGGGGTAAATGGCGAAGGTCAGCAAAACCTACACCCGTTTCACGTACACGCTGAGAGATCTCGTACCCGCCAACTGAAATACAACTACCGAAGTAAACGAAGATATCGATTAATTTTAGTTTGACGCCACAGATTTGGAAGAGAGCTGCTCCAGTCCACACCTTGCGGCATCAAATGCCAGGTGGTCCAGGTGTTGTTGCATTATACGAGGGTCATCTCTCAGAAGTGCGATGTCATCCGCATACTCTAGATCGGTAGCCCACTCAACCGATAGAATTTCCACACCTGCACCCGTCAAGCCAGCTAAAGCTTCCCTTGGGACATCGTCGATTGTGAAGTTGAAAAAGAACGGCGAGATAGGGTAGTCATGCCGCAGCCCGATGGAGATATTGAACGAGGATGACAACTGCCTGCCTGAGGCTAGGCAATATAATGCTTTCAAGATCCAAACATAATTCTTGGGCATTGCGTGTCTCAGCAAACAGACTTTCACGATCAATTGAATCGAATGCCGTTAGGAATATCACGATCGTTGGTCCAAGAAACGCGTAGCGTTGCTTTAGTAAATAACGCGGAGTGTGAAGATTTAATCTCCCTTCGACCGGCACGAAGTCACTCTTGCAACAGTGCGAACGCGGCGCCAGGTTTGCGTTTACGAACACATGACTGATTCGTGTATTCAGTACTTCCTTATATACTACAACTCCGATTCCTCATGCCTCAGATTATGAACCCATACATGCTCACGAAACTTGATTGGATGCCTTTTCCTTTCAAGGTGCAGGCATCTCATCCCAGTTGGTGCTTGCTCCTCTATAGAGTACGTAACTACCAAGTTCCGTTTTCTCCCTCTTTTAAGCCTCATCCCGACAAATGGAACAAGATGGAAATTGAGAAAAACACGGTTTATCTTGTGAATACATCTTTAATAAAAAATAGGAAATATTGCTAGTAGTGATGAGCTCAAAATCAACTTGGTTCGTACTTCCACGGTTTCAAATTGTATAGTTTGACACATGTTGGACCACATAAATAGCAAATGAACACCGGCTGGTTGTCTGGATTGGAACACAAGCTGATGGAACGCGAGAAGCCCTCGTTGTGAAGGAAAACGCGAACAGCGGCAAGTCCACATTGCTTGTAACAACACAAACAAGGGCGATAAACAGCCATTCGAATAGCCAATGACCAGGGAATCGAGGCGTCGAGCAGTTTTGACCTGGTCAAAGAAGTTTGTGAGATTGAAAAGTGAGAAGAAAGAAAAGAAATAACCCGGGACTCGAAAATATCATGAAACATGAATTTTGCCGAGCGATAAACGAGTCCAATTGCATGGTAGGTGAGTTTAGAATTGGACGGACTGTACCAACCAAGTAGTTTTGAATTCTGTCGAGCACCGATAAATAGAATTCTCAATCGCATGACAATATGAGGTTAGAAATTCAAGCGATTTTTATATCTATAGCAGTTATAAGGACAATGTATGAAATCATAAGTCTACATCCAGGAAAAAAGTGCCACACAGTCAAACTACAAGTGGGCTGCACTGAGAAAAGAAGAAAACATATGGCCGCAATCACTGTCTCCGCACCATCAGATACGGAACGCCATTATTCCTAATACAATATTTGGCCATCGGTAGTGAGCTGCATGCTGAAAGACGCTGGAGTCTCACTATCATTTCTATTTCCTTGCTCATATCTGTCTAGGCCTTGGCAACCTGGCAGTATCTCAGCCCACGTGCAGTCTCTGACTGTGCGGCACTTTGCCTGGATCAGGCTTGTGCTTTCATACATACATGATACAATATTTGGTAGCGACGTCGATATCGAAGAACAAGCTAACAAACAAAGCATTCCCTGGTTAGGACACAGATCGCGAATGGGAAATTATCGTTTTCTTCGGGTGGTTTTGTTTGCAACTCCTAACTCGAAATGGCGGCGTCGTAAGGGTGACCAGATTCTGATTTTGCTCAAGCAGTGAACGGTTTTGACTGTTAAACTAGCTGTAGTTGCAGCGATCCCTCCTTGGGTTTCAGGTCCAAGGGATCAGAATTCACAGTAGCTTTTTCTCGATATAGCCCCAAATCGTGTCTTATTATAAACAACTTCTTGGAGTGTTTGTTTAATCATGCAGGTAAATTGGAGAGTAAAGTTTGTTATGATGCGTGACAGTGAAAGCCGCAAGGAAGCTGTCATGCGGACATCGCTCTACTCGTTAACAACACTTGATTGGATGCATGTTTGATTCGAAATGTAGGCACCTGATTCCAGTATGTCAGTGCCTAATCTGTTATAGATTCAGTAGCTTTTAGGTCTTACCCTTCGCCAGTATTTTCGCCCACGTGCTGTCTCTGACTGTGCGGCACTTTGCCTGGATCAGGCCTGTGATTTCATTCATACAAATTTTTCCCCATATCTTGTGGAATGCTTTACTATGTCATGGTTGTATGGCAGTTAAACCATCGGTACTTGAGTTATCGGTTGTCCATCATGATGGTGATGACACATGGACTGAGATAATGTCTGTTTGCCTAGGACTAGACATATGCGAGAATAAAAATAGAAATGTCAGTGAAACCCGAACGTGTTTTCGAATGTCGTTCAGTACCATGACAAATCAAGTGTTGCCTGAACAGTACAAAGCAGGACGCAACTTCACATCCGGGGTATGCAGTCTTGATGGTATGGTATGGTATGAGAACACAAGTCTGATCCAAGCAAAGTGCCGCACAGTCACAAACTGCACGTGGGTTAAGATACTGTCAGGTTGCCCAGGCCTAGACAGATATGAGGAAGAAAAAAGAACAGGAAATGGTAGTGAGACTCCAGCCTGTTTCAGCATGCAGATCACTACCTCTGGCCAATCAATTTAGCACGTTGTTAGCCGCACAACACAAATTACTGCACGATTGCACATCCGTGCGCGGCAGTCTTGGTGATGAACCATCAAGCCGTCACACAAAGCTGTTTCAATCCGATAGCGTCAGCGGTTCACAATCGCAAACAATACGCGCAAGGCGTGAATCCCAAACAGGTTCAACTTCTCAATACCAGATAATCGTGTAAGTCGTTATCTAAATGGATGCGGCCGCAGCGAACTTAGGTTACGCTTCACCCAACAGACAACGAGCAAATCGGGTTGGAATTGACTTAGATAAACAAACGTGCTATTAGACTGTGAATCTAGTATGGGAAACAGTGGAAGTGTCTAAGCAGTACTGCTGTTCTGCATGGGTTACACTGTCTTACATGGCTTTACACCGTGATAGACTTCCAGAAATCGCAATCTTGAATTTATGTCTAGCACTGGATCAACGGGAAGTATTTGTGAGACTGGCAGATTGCGCGACAATTCCTGAATTGAGACTTGAAGTCTGGATATACCTAGCAAAAAGAAATTTCAAAATGCTGAACCTTTCCCGAGTGACTACGAAAACAAGGACTCAATCGTTGTTGTTGTTGGCCTCCTTCGGTCGATGTCGACCATGGATGTACATCACAATCGCATGAATTTTCATGTTCCATAGCTTTTTGAATGACTAAACAATCCGATTCGGGACAAACAATCTCTCCATAGCGCTTGCAATTATGGTCAGAACTCGGGCGTAGGGCGTCAGTCGCACGCCGGTGGCGTGATCTACGTTCCGCAGCCAAGAGCTGTATCTACTCAATTAGTTGTCCATTATAAGATTAGAAGTATTCCCCTTCTGATCGAATAGCTATCAGGTGATAAGATCTTGGGGAAAAAAGATAAAAGGAAACAGATACAAGATGTGCAACTTACGAGTGTAGCTGTGCGCAAACACGTGAACTAATATCCAGTAAACTTGGGACAATATGCGCAATGTCGTGTGTCATAGTACGGTTTTCCGGGATAAACGCGTTTGAGCACACGGAAAGCGAAGCTGGTCGAATCCGCAGCAACGAGAAGGGTAAGCAAGAAAGACGATTCTGCGTTAGATCCAAGCAGTTTAGGCGGGTCACCTTGTTCAAATAAGCAGCCGGTACTCCACGTAGTCCAAGATCTATATAAACGTTAAGGATGGATTGGAAAATTGATGACATGGAATACATATCGGGGTAACGAACTAGTTGATGTGCGCGCTGAGTTTGTGTTTCGGAAGACGTGGCAAAGCCATTGCAGTCTTCGGCGGGCATTCCGCTACATCGCGGATCTGCAATCGTGCAGTACTTCTGTGCTGTGCGTCTAACACCGTGCTAAATTGATTGGCCAGGGGTAGTGAGCTGCATGCTGGAACAGGCGGGAGTCTCACTACCATTTCCCGTTCTGTTTTCCTGATATCTGTCTAGGACAGGGCAACCTTAGCCCGCGTGCAGTCTCTGACTGTGCGGCGCTTTGCGTGGATCAGGCTTGTGCTTTCATAAATAACACATACATACATACCGCTACATCGCACCGAAGTGTTAGATGCCCGGTCAGTATATCAGCCACCGAGGATTATTTCAAGGCATCACAAGTCGAAAACCTCTAAATTTATCCTGTGAATTCAGCGGGTAAGTCTCACACGAGGGGATCACGACTTGCTAGACACTATTTGAGCTCTGAAACTGATCCCAGCCTTGTGAAAAAGGAAGGCTTTCAACTGTGAAAATGCAATCCGAATACGATCAGTTCTCAACTTCATATCGTCTTTCGCTTGACCATTGAATGACCATACGGGAACCGGCCCCAATTTGAAAAAAAACATTTGTTCAGATTATTTAAGCGACAACACTTAATTGAGAAGGAGTTCCCAATATATGGCAGAATTCCATTGTTAAACTAGTTGGGGTGGGGACAGTTAATAATAAACTTAAGGGAATTGCGTTGATTGAATTGAAAATAGCTATCCCGATGTTACACGTATGACAAAAAACGATATGGATGTATATCCCATAATGAACGAAAATGGCAATGGAGATCAGATCGGTTGGCGCTTTACGACTGGGCCTGCAGACAGATACTCCAAATATGCCAGTCATGGGCAACCTGACAGTCGTGTATCACCACGTGCAGTTTATGACGTTGCGGGGCACTTTGCCTGAATCAGGGCTTGTTGCCTTTCATACATGCATGCACTCTGGAGAAGAGAAGCATTAATGAATGCAAAATTGCGATCGGTCAAACAGTGTACGGTAGTCGTAAGGCATGGGACAACAATGGTGATGGCCCGGGTTCGAGTCCAACCCGCGGCAGAGGATATGCACTGCTGATTAGCTCCAATAAAAGCGGAACTCGAGCCCAGTGCTTCCATTATTGAACGTCGTGGTCAAATTTGTGAATATTTCGGAGAACTTGGTAATGATTAATAGCCAAAAACAGAAAAACGAACTGTAAATAAGTAACTCACGTGACAGCTTGACCGTCATTAGGTTATTCAAAACCCAAAAGTTATCGGGTAACCATTCGATCTGATTGTGAGAAAGATCGAGGAAAGATAGTGTTTTCGTGATTGGGGAACCGTCTGAAAGATTGGGCCACGCAGTCAGCAAGTTATTGTCAACGATCAGTGTAACCAATGACATTGCTTCGATCGCTTGAGGCAATTGACGAATTTGATTTGAACCCAAATTCAGGTGACTTAGTTTTGACAGATTCAACAATCGCGAGTCCAAACACCGCAATTTCAGATCACGTGCGCTCATCTGTTGAAGATTCGGTGGAAACGATTTCCCCATTGGGTAGTCTTCTCTATGTTTGATCGTGAGTTTACTTTGCTGCATATCCTGAAGCTGTCGAGTTGTTCGTGATTATATTTTGAGCATTTACCCGAGCTAAAGTAGGCGAATCAAACGTTTTAGATAATTTGCCGGTGGGAACCATTCCCGATTCGATAGTTCGCAGAACCTCGAGGAGATCACGGAGTTGTTTTGGATCAGCCTGAAAAGGTTTAGTCCAAGAATGCATAACATAGACGACGTCAATGCTACGTGAACAACGAGTTCTTAGATGATTGGACCGTTATAACTGTCAGTCTGTCGATCTGTCTCGAATGAATAGTGAATGGCCTTCCGATTAAAAACGACGTGTAACAGAAATACGAAAGATGAACACATTCAAAGTGGAATATACGACTGAAAATGTGATTTTACAAGAGAGTAGAGATTTCATACATGCGGACATGCATCCGTGCATACATACGTCGTGTTAGTCTCAAGTTTTGCGAGGATAAAAACTCGATAAAATCTAAAGGTTCTATTATTTACATGACTTCTCTAATGTTGATGGAGAGAGGTAAATACACTGAAACAATATTAAGACGTTAAAGCTGAAATTAAAAAACGTAGATAACAGTGGTAATCGAACGCAAAATAAACCAACGATTGTTTGGTATGAGATCTACTTGTGGAAAAAAGGTCAGATGATATAACGGAGCATACTGGAAAACGGTTTGGTTCCACATGAGCTTTTAATTAAATGCTTACATTTCGTAAAAGGATGTCCTTTTCCGGAGCCTTCAAACGAATCGTCATGCAGCCTTGTTGTATGTGTCGATCAAATATCTTGATCACATTGTTCGTGAGCTACGGAATTAGAATAGTCGAATCGAGCAACTTACTTTAAACAGCTTGCTGGAATCACGAAAAATAATGCTCAACGCCGTGGCATCTCCTTGAGGTTTGATAAGCAGTGTGGCGCACTTCGCAGAACAGCGAACAACTTGTGTAGAAGTGGTGTCCGCCACACAAACAGACGCAACTAGTTTCATCACCAATTCAATAATAAAAATCTCAGTATAAATCCCAAACGGTATAAAAATGGTCACGGACCATCACGATCTATAAGAAACTAAGGTACAATAACGTATTCTTTATAAAGAGAATAATGAATTAACACACACAATCGGCGGTCATGCTGATCTACTACAGATCACCACCATCAAGAATAATGTAAAACAGAGAATTGCAGAAGTGTAGTGTATTTGTATTGATGATAGGGCTGATTTATTCCTCAAAAATCAAATATGATTGATACTCTTCTGATACGAAAACATTGTTCAATGGTAAGGTCATTTATATTGAACAGCCATTGTATTGAAAACCAAGATACAATATGAAAGCACAAGCCTGATCCAGGCAAATTACCGCACACTCATAGACTGCACGTGTGCTAAGATACTGTCAGGTTGCCAAGGTTTAGATAGAGAACTTAGATAATTTTACAGTGACATTCACACAGCGTCAGGTGTGAAATTGGCTTGATAGAAACAGTAGGCAATCAGACGTAATTCGAGACATCTATGAAGCCGGCTAAACCGACCAGGGAATATTCAGAGTTAAACTAAAGTCAGTCATGGTTTTAATCATGGAGGACAAGTCTTGAACCATACAAATCGACAAGCAACAAGAAGCTGGAAAAGCAGATAAGCAAACGCATAACAATAAAGTGAGCAAGCATAATATGCAAATGCACAAAACAGCTTGTGTTTTGTAGTTTTACTTCATGTAATTTTGCTTTTCGGTGCGGATCATTATGTAGTCACATTTCCAACTTTGAAAAACGTAAACAGTAGACAGTAGCAGGGCATCTACATCCTCCTTCACAGTTAACAGCCATCATCATCAGAAAGAGCATTACACCGGTAGCATGTAAAGAGAAGAAAAATAACAAAAGATGGGAAAGGCGGGACTTAAATAGCTACTGATTCTACAGAAGAGTAATCACAAACAAACTGGGATGACAGCAAATTCTTCACTAGACCGCCTTGTTGCGCATTTGCTTTTTCACTCTCTGCTTGCCTGCTTTCCCTTTTTCGCGCGCTTGC
>JACCGJ010011899.1:0-21575 GCA_013407085.1 Atriophallophorus winterbourni | reverse complement strand
TTCTTAGACATAAGCAAAGCTTTCGATCGGGTTCCTCATACGCTACTCTTTTTGAAGCTATCATGTTTAGGTATTCATGGGTCTTTATTGATCTGGTTTCGTTCTTTCCTATCTGACCGCACCTTTTCGGTTCACGTTAATGGTGTTACCTCAACTAATCAGCCGATTCCAAACGGCGTAATTCAAGGCAGCGTTCTAGGTCCAATTTTATTTCTTATCTATGTTAATGATCTACAAAATGTTGTAGATCACTCTAAGCTATTTATCTTCGCAAATGTCATTAAAGTCGTCATAACATCTCCTCCTGGTGAAGTGTCACAGGCTCTGATATCTTTTAACCGTGATCTTGCCTCTCCATCACAATGGGGATTAGAATTTTCTGCTTCTAAGACACAATATATAGGATTACGTTGTTCAATCCCTTCTAACACACTCACGATAAATGGCTTAATAATCACACCTTCTGCAGCAATTAGGGACCTTGGATTTAGATACTCCTCTTTTCTCAATTTTAATGAACAAGCTAGACACCTCATCGCGAGAGCAAGACAAAACTTTGGCTTAATTACCCATACATTTCTCTTACGCGAGAGTAAAATAGCATTGTATAAAATGAAGGTGATACTAATTCTCGATTATTGTAATATCATTTATTCTCACATGTGTAGGCGCGATTGTTTTCTCTTAGAGAGACTTCAACGAACATTCAGCAAAATAACTTTGGGCTATTCTAATCATTTGCCTTATCTTGATAGATGTAATTTGCTGAATGTCGAACCAATATGGCTACGCAGAATTCGCCTGAATCTGCTTTTTTTCTTTCGAATAATTTCTCAGCAACGAAATAAGCTTCAGTCTGGCATGCGCTTCCAGGATTATATTCCATATGATCTGCGCAATCGAACAAGGCTGTTGAATATCCCAGTCTCGCACTAAAGTAAGACGTAACGTCTTCTTAATTAGATATGAACAACTTTGAAATTATCTTCCTCTTCATTTCCGTATGCGCAGATCTACAGAAAAATTTAAAACGCTTGTAGAAACTCTTACCGTTCCTTAACTATCCCAAATCCTTAACATAAACTCTTCTCTAGATATCTTATACTCTCATGGCATCCCAGGCTTATAATTCCACATCTTTCTCCACATATTAGTATATCATGATGTCTTATGGTATTCTCTGGAAATCTGGCCATTCAAGTGTTAGGTTACAGGACCCTAGATATGGAGCCACAAATCTTCATCGTAACCGTGCGTTTTATAATCATTTTTTTTATCATATTCCTCCATATTCCCCCATATGACCATAAGCTTAACCGTTATCTGCTTATATATCTGCATATATAGTATGTCATAAGTTCAGGTAGTATTCTCTGGATAACTGGCCATTCAAGTGTCAGGTTATTGGACCCTAGAAATGCTTTTACACTAATAAATCTCAATATTGCCTTCGATAACATTTTCTATACACCATTATGTATATAACTGTCTTTTATTTCTCATGAGTTCTAGAAATGTCTCAATTTTTATCTTAACGTGCAAAATATTAAAAATCTATAAAAAATGAAAAAAAAACGTGAAAAAACTAAAAAATAATGTTTTTAATGTACATTCTTATTTCTTAAATGATGTACTATTTTACTTTCAGACTGCTTTCCTCAACTAACTACAAACGTAATGATCCACGTCCACTAAAAATAAACTTCCTTATGAGTACCATGGGTGTGACTGTACGTTCCAAATGGAAATGCTGGTAACACAAAATCCCAAAAGGTGTAATCCTGAGCGATTACATAATAAATGATATAAATGCAGCCCACCCTGAATTGAATACTGTCCGGATTAATGAAGCCTTATTGATTGAACCAAGAAATGAATCTTCATACGGACACACAATCAGCAATCGAACACAAAGCCACCTCAAATTACTTCCGAGTGTGGACTGAAGCCAGATAAAGAAATCTTTTTAGTCAAAGAGAGGATTCGATTCGCGCCTCTAAACCTGAAACGACCGATATGCTACTGAACTTGTCAAAAAACAGAAAAGTGCTGACTCTTCCGCATTCGCGTGACAATGACGGTTGTCTCAGTTTATGTCATCACACGCAACCATCCATCTTTGCTTACCAAAACTGTTTTTGAATGCCTCTATAATAATGCCCATTGCTTGATTTACTCTAATATGCCTACTGTGTTATCCAAATTACACAATTTGAAGACCAAGTTTGGAACCATCGTGGATAAAATCAGCAAGTATCGCGTCTTTTCACGTTACTAGAACCTTAAGTTATCTTTTTGACCTCAACTATAATGTTGTCTCTCATCTGCATTAGCGCACAGGACGCTTCGTGGCGTCTATAACCTCGGAAATTCAGCAACGGAGAATCAGAGCGAAGAACATAATTCTTTTGAATATAGCTGATAAATACCCGTTGGATGAACTCAAACGGTCAACTCTCTCTCATTACGGCCTTCCGGCTGACTCAACGAAAGTTGAAGATAATCGGGGTGTTCACACTAGCCCGACAAAGGATGTTCGCGCTCTAGCTCGGGAAGTCCACAATTTAGGAAAAGTGGTTGCTGAGCTGCAAGCCAGAAAACAAGTTAGCTCAACACGGGCTAAAAAATGTCCTAATTTTTACGCAGGTTTAGCCTGTTATTCGAGAATCAAAGGCTCGTAAGGAAAGTGATCGGACAAAGGTTATCGACTTACTCCGTGCTTCAGGCATGAAACTGACTACTCCGCTGAGGCGAGTTCACAGGTTCGGGAAATGGAGGGGTGGCCCAAATAAAGCATCTACCAGATCGCCCCGGCCAATTGTAGTCAAATTTACAAAGCAATGTGATCGCGACTACTTCCTTTCGAGAGCAGAGAAACTTAACTGCGTCGAGGGAAAATGCATCGTGCAACCTGACATTCCGGCACACATGAAAACGTCTAGCTTATTTGAAACTAGAAAGTCGAAGTTAGCTGTAAATTGTAGCTCACCATATTCGCTCCCGAGGCGCAACTTAGGAAATGACAACAGTGTGGCGATGACGCTAACACATGAGAATTATACACCAACTTTGAAGAGCGCCGATTTTGTGCTACTTCCTTTAGAGAATGAATCGTGGATGAGTTGTAGTGACTCAGACCATGAAGATTAAACTAGATGCCAGGAGTTGTCGTCTGTTTCAAAAACGAATGCTGTAACTCTTGATGAAATTCAGCCCTCAAAAAACGTGGAGCAGCCTCGGGCATTACGCCCTAGGATAAAGAGCTCTTAGGTAGCCCTAACACCGGGATTCTGGCCCCATATGATAGTGTTCTTCTCTTCTATACAAACGTCAGTAGCATTACAAATAAATGGGCTGAACTCTTATGCAGAGTTGACGACACCCACACAAAATCGTGGGTGTCACGGAATCATGGTTGTCTCATGATGACCACATACCAGCTTTAATCGCGGATAGGTTTATCGCCGTAAGAAGCGATCGACCTCTGGTCAAGCTAGCAGGAGGGGCGTTTCTCCTTATTGATAATGCTATTCCCTTCAAGGGAAGTATTTCTCTTTCTACAACGAATATGCAGATAATATATGCCTTGATCATGCAGGGATGCACGCGTATAGTTGTAAGCTGCGTCTATCGTAGTCCGAGCACTAGTTTGGAAGAAGTTTCTCTTTCGCAAATTAGGCTCTCGTCTCTTTTAGCCGTAGCACCACGTGTTGTAATCTTCGGCGATTTTAATTTACCCGAAATAAACTGGAAGTACCAAACCTCACATGCCCCAGGAAACGCGAACGATTTTCTGGACTGGCTACACTCCCATACACTTTACCAACACGTAAACGAACCAACTAGATTCGGAGAGGGTCAGTCTCCGTCTATTCTTGACCTAGTTATTTCAACTTCTAAAAGCGGTATACAAAATTTGGTCTTACTGTCACTACTAGGAAAGAACGACCACATAGTGTTAGCCTGTGAGTTACTTCTGTCATTTGGTAAACCCCCACTTAAGATGACTCGAAGCTTTCATAGGATCGACATTGAGTCCCTATTACAGGCAGCAGCGCTACTTCCATGGCAAAACGTTGAACATGTGGAGGGGATGTTAAGGAAGATCAAGAAAAACATCCTTCAACTTCAGGATCGATTCGCTGCTCTCTTACCCGTTCGCAAAAATGGTAAACATCAATGGTGGTCAGCCTCAGTTTCCCGCAGCGTACGTCATTGCGACGCAAAATAGAGGCGTTATAAGCTTACTCCCTAATGTGGGACTTGGGCCCGTTACAAAGAAGCGCGAAACATAACTGTTTCCAAGATACGTGCAGCAAAGATTTCTTTCGAAATGAGACTCGCTCAAGAAGCATATACTCATCTAAAACGTTACTACAGCTACGTTCAATCTGAAGAGTCAACATGAACAGGTGTGGGTACCTTGAGAAGGGAAAATGGCTCAGCCGTCATTGCAAGCACTGAAAAGGCTCAATTGTTTTCCTCGCATTTTCAAGGTGTACAACGCCGAGATTATAACTCGAACGCCTCTGTGCCATCACTTCAATGTGTACTCGCTGATCGCCCTCTCTGCACTGACCTTACATTCGAGGTACACAATGTCGAGACTATATTGGCCAGCCTAGCTTACAACAAATCGACAGTGCCCGATAGCATCCATCCACGAATGATCAGGCTGCTAGCGCCTATATTAGCTGTGCCGATCACAGAACTTTTCACATCATCCCTCAGTCAGGGTACCCTTCCATTGGATCGGAGAAGAGCCGTTATAGTGCCTATCCATAAGGGATGAGCTTCCTCGGCGGTAAAATATTAACGCCCGGTTAGCCTCACTAGTGTACTATGAAAGGTTATGGAAAGATTGATCCGCGATAAAATATGTGGATATCTAACCAAACACTCTCTTTTGAATGGCGCACATCACGGCTTCCTAAAAGGTAGGTCATGTCTGACAAACTTGTTGAGCTTCATAAACGAGGTTACTAAGAGGATAGATGATGGTAATGCTGTAGAAGTCTTCTATCTCGATTTTAGTAAAGCTGCTGATTCAGTCTACCATAGGCTCTTGCTTCTCAAACTCTAAGCCATAGGAGTATCAGGAAACCTTCTGGGCTGGATTCGAGCATTCCTTAGTGACCGTTCCTTTATTGTCAGGGTAGATGATAGTTACTCCGCAAGTGCGCATGTAACTAGTGGGGTTCCCCAGGGCTCAGTCTTGAGGCTGTTGCTGTTACTCATCTTCATTGATGATCTAGCTAACCAACTGCGCTAACCCAGTTGTGTTAGCTGACGACGTTAAAATTGCTGGTAGGTCGGATAACTCCGATCTGATAAGTGAAGTGGAAGCTCTAACAGTATGGGCGGGTAAGTGGGACCTTCCCCTTAACCCAGATAAGAGTTACTTCCTATCTACACTGGCAGGCAACATGATTGTGTCTACGCCCTCAGCTCACACGGTGTTCCGTAGGGTAAATTCTACTAAAAAACTAGGAATCGTAATCTCCGCAAACTTTAAGTGGGTTGAACAATGTGCTGCCACAGCTCGAAGGGCCAGTAGGGAACTATTTCAAAGTGATTCAAAGTTGTAATGGTCTAAAAAGCATTTAGCTTAACAATAACCATAGGATGGAGTTATGAAGGTATATACAATAAAAAAGAAGAACAGTAAAACTCATGTAGTGTAAATCGTATCAAAGTTTGGGTTGTCTCTCAAGTGTTTGTCCAAATTAGCTTTAAAAATATCCAGGTTGGCTGAGTGTGTAACAGTAGAGGGAAGGGTGTTTCCATGTGAAACTTACACGTACAGCATACGAATATCTTCGACAGTTCAGTCTTGAAGTGGGAATAATCACTGAGAGTTCATGTTTCCGACTGGCACGGGGTGGCGAGCGTGTGAAAAGTTTGGACAAGGGATGGTTAGGGACGTGCATAATATTGTACATCAGTATAAAGTCACCTCTTAGTCGAAGACAGCGAAAGTCGAAAAGATTAAGACTCCTCAAACGTTCTTCATATGGTTTAGCAGCTAGTCCGGGTACAAGCTTTGTGGTTCGGTGGTAAATACGCTGCAGAAGATTGATGTCTTTCTGAATCCAGGGTGACCAAGCCTGAACAGCGTACTCCATCGCTGGTCTCAGATAGGTGTTCATGATACGGGGCACCGACTGATTGGAGAATCTGCCGAAAATTTGTCTCAATAACGCCAATACTTGTGACGCCTTTTTGTAAGCCGCTTTGCACTGCAGTGAAGTCTTCAGACTTGAACTGGTCCAAACACCCAAATCCTTCTCTTCAGTTGTCCAGACGAGTTGGTGGGACCCAAGAGTGTAGTTGTAATTAACAGTCTTTCCAATGTTTAACACCTTGCACTTTTTGAAGTTGAAGGGTAGTTTGTTTCTCAAAGACCAATCGTGCAATGTGTTTAGATCCTTCTGCAAAGTTTCACAGTCATCATTTGTACGTATGCTTCTCCAAAGCTTTATATCGTCTGCAAATAACATAATCTTGCATTTAACACGCTCGGGAATGTCGTTTGCGTAGATCAAAAACAAAATCGGTCCGAGGACCGAACCCTGGGGCACTCCGCTCGTAATTTTGAATGGTTTCGATAAGGCGCCGTCAACTCTGACTTGGGCACTCCTGTCGCGTAAATAGTTTTCTAGCCAAGCAAGAAGTTTTCCTGTTATCCCGTGCAATTCAAGTTTCTGGATTAAAATACTATGATTGACGCGGTCGAAAGCCTTTGACATGTCTAAAAAGCATGCGTGGATGGAGTAACCATTGTCCACACACTCAGTCCAGTCGTTTAAGGTGAGCAAGAGGTTAGATAGACATGAGTGATGTTTCCTGAAACCGTGCTGTTCAGTCGCAAGCAGTCTATTGTTTTCGAGGTGATGGGTGATCTTTTCCGCTACTAAACTCTCTAGCACTTTAGAAATTACTGGCAACAACGTAACTGTTCTATAGTTCGCAGCGTCAGATCGACTCCCGCCCTTGTAGATTGGTGTGATGATGCCAGATTTCCATTCCGCGGGAACGATACTATTTTCGAGCGAAATTTGGAATAACATGCTGAGTGGACCACACAATGAGGATGCGCATCGTTTGAGGATAAAAGGAGTGATTCCATCTGCTCCTGGTGACTTTGCGGTATTCAAACGAAGAAGTTTGAGCATGACACACTCATTGTTTATTGAGATTTCATTTAGTATTTCATTGGAAAAGCCAATCGAATGCGGCGTAAGATGCACTGATTCCTTGGGGCAAAAAACTTTGCAGTAGTAACCTGCAAGAACTTCGGCAGCCTCGAACGCAGTCGTAGTTAGACCATGAGGTGTGCGTATTGCTGAGATTCCTGGCTTAATTTTTGATGTAGTGTTAACGATCTGGTACAGGACTTTGGGGTTCCGCTCCATCATGGTCAGTAGTCTTGCCTGATGAGACTGCTTATCCTCGGTGATAAGAGAGGTGACCTTGTTCCTCAACAGACGATATGTTTCCCAATTATCTGGCATCGGATTGTGGACATAGTTTCTCCATGCATCGTTGCGTATCTTAATCCACTTCCTTGTGCGGCTTCTCAACGTGAAGGTAAATCGTTTTTTCGCTGTCTTTGGCACAAATCTGGAATGTAGGTTTATTTCATCACACAGCTTCAATATGACGTTTACCCAAGAACGATGCACGTCCGTGGTGTCTGGTTTCCAGTCAGAAATCGTTCGAAGAGCATTGTGAAGACTTCCGATATCTAGTTGTAGTTTTGTTTTGTTGATGTCATTCGTTCTCTCAGCTTGACAAACATAATCGAATGAGAGTACCAGGTGGTCGCTAGAACCCGATGGAGTTTCGTAGCTCAGATTTTCGACGGCATGTTCCTCACTCGTTAGTATTAGATCCAGGACAGATGGTATGTTACCATCTCTATATCTAGTGGTATCAAAGACGTGGTTATAAAAAGGAATATCGAAGATCAGTTCTTGAAACGCATCGTCGAGCAAATTCGTTGAAAGAGCATTTTTCTTCATCAAGTTTGGAAGGTTGAATCTCCCATAAACAGGAGTGGCATTTGAAATCTGGCAGCCAGAAGTCGAATTTTCTGGAGTAGTTCAACATTGTGCGCGTCACTTGCGGTTGGAGCCCGGTAAATCACGTTAACAATGCAATCATCTCCAGTAGTCAGCTTAATTGAGCACCACAGAGTATCCTGTACACGTAGGTCAATATCGTCAATTTCTCTGCAGGATAACTGTTGGTTGTAGTAAAGTGCTACGCCACCGCCGCGTCCCGCACGGTCTTGACGGAGAAGAGACATTCCTTTCAATGCCAATTCATTGTCTGATAAATGAGGTTCAAACCATGTTTCGGTAATTGCAACTAAGTCCGGTGAGTGCTGTGTACATACGGTATCAAGCTCCTGTATTTTGTTTCTCAGACACTGCGCGTTTGTATAGAGACACTTAATGGTTTTATGGGTTAACAATGATGGACAATGTGAAAGACTAGTTTTAGTTCCCAGTTGTGATATGTTTGGCAAAGATTGAGGGTTAGTATGCATAAACTCAATCCTGTTCACAGTATACAGCTGAGGCGTTGAAGTCGTTTCTACTTTTCCGACTCGGCATGAGTCGGACACAGATCGTTTTTTGGAGAGCTAATTGAAATGACTTGACTTGGGCCTGTGAGTGGTATACTGTCTGCAGGATCTAGTTTATTTGTTTTCGGAGCACTCATTCTGACACCACTTGGTAGCTTGCGACTGTTTTGAGTCCATTGTGCTCGAATTAAATCAGCCATATTGCTAGTCAGGAAGGTGATTTTAAGCGGTCGGGGTCCATCCCCTTTGTATTGGATGGACTTGGGTATCCTGAACGTATCTATTGCGACAGTTTCATTTACATCGATAGTTTCGGATATAAACTTCCATTGTTGTCTATCGTGTTTTTCTGTTTGATTAGGTGCTAGATTTTCAGCACACTCAGGAACACCAAGCAGTACTAAACTTCTTAAACTTCTTGCTGATGCCGGATCGGAGGCTTTTGATTTTCGTTCCCACCATGGGAGATCAGCGAAAATACGGATTTTTGAGCCAGCAACACTCCTTAATAAATATGAGTCTAATAGTATGTTTTCCAGGTCGTTTTCGTTCTCCAATATCACCTTGAGTAATCTCGGATCACCCTGGTGGGGTGATTTCGGGTGTCGACTTAAACGAACTATAGCTGAGGGTTTAATGGGAACCAGGTTCATCATGTCACAGAGTCTGCTCCATTCGGCTAAATCGTGCTTTTTCCTGTCGTCGAACAGTGCATCATTTGTTTCAGGAACGTTAGTGCAAATTACGCTGAGACCATGGGTCTTCTTCATTAAACCACCAGCAGGTTGCACCGGTGCTGGTCGATGAGGTGTCTCACTGTTGACTGTATTCGTTTTCCTCTTTACATTTACAGCAGATGCTGTCTTACGCGACTTAGTAACGAAATCATTTCTATGGCTCCTTTGTTGTCGCATTGGATCACCACTAATCACCGAAGATGCACCACTAACCAAAGTTGACTTTTGTGGTGTTTTATCGGCGTTTGCTCTATCGCTGATTTCCGCTACGGGCGATGATGCATGAAAAACCTGTTCATTCGCGATTATAGCAATTTCAACTCGCTGTAGACTTTGCTCTAGAGCAGACATTCGTTTTTCGATTTTGTCTTCAAAGTCTTTAGATTTCTCTAAATCGAGAGCTGATATTGTCCTACAAACGGTGTCTTTAGTGTTGTGGCGAACGCCTTCATTCGATTGTCTACAGTTAATACAAACAAAACAAACAGATGGATGTTTCTCGTCGTTCACAAGACGCACACAGTCATCAGTCAAATTGTTCTCACATGACGCGTGTTGACGGAACCCGCAAAAAGTACATTTAACTGAAACGCTATCAACGCTTACCGGGGTTAGACATGTGATGCAGAGGTCACACGGATCCAGTGTCGCGGTCACAGCTAGATCGATCGATTTGTTTGTTTGAGCGGTGGACTTCGTTACACGTTCGCACATGTTCGTGGGCTGCGTAGGGCTTGCCGGTTGATCGATAACTGGTATTTGGCGAGTTGAGTGAGCTGCCAGTGGTTGCTGACGTGGTTTCGGCATTGAACAAGTAATCCGCAATAACTCGGTGATTACAGAAGATAGAATATGGAGCAAGGTGTCAAAACCTGTAGCTCAATGTGATGTTTCTATTGATAGCAAAATCCACAGGGTAACTTGTTCTGTGAGAATCTTTGCACGCGTGAACAAATTGGCCTTTTTCGTCAAATCTGGTAACTTTGCTATAGTTCAACTTGAGCGCTCGAAAAGTATGAAATCCGATAGGCGTCGTCGAGTGGCAGACAGAATACTTTAAACGGTATAAACCCGAGCAGATGCAACGAAGATACGGACAAAAATGTCAGAGCAACGAAAAATGCGACCGCACGCGGAATGAACGACTACGTTCAGCCCTAACTTTCAGAAAAGCTGAGGTTCTATTGCCCCTCTACAAGGGAATAGTAAGGCCACATTTTAAATACTGTATCCAGGCTTGAAAACCGTATTACAAGAACGATATAGTGCAGCTAGAAAAGCTACAGAAGTTGGCCACTCGTATGATCGAGGGGTTAACATACACCAATTATGAAAATCGTCTATTAACACTGAGACTTTTCTCACTTAGGAGGAGGCAACTTTGGGGGATATTACAGAGTTATTTAGAGTTGTCAAAGGATGAAGTTGTCTTGAATTCGAAGAATTCTTTCGGTTCTATCCTTTGGTTGGTACACGTGAGAACAGTCTTAGGCTAAGTAAACAGCACATCCGGCTCGAATCCAGAACGCACTTCTTTAGCATCTGTATGAATCCGCGTTGATGTCTTGAAAATTCCTCTTTCGGTCCAGCAAGATCGAACGAACTGAAAAAATTTAATTCCCACTCTACACCCATGTTCCTTATCCAGTTTTTGTGTCGTAATTTTCCCGAAATATTTTTTGTTTGTTCTTTAAATTAAAAATAACATGCCTGTTACTTGCAGTTTTGTCGAAAAGATCAAATCTCCCCAACAATAGGTCGATAATGGAACGGAAGACATCGCAGGTAAGTGCATCCATTGTTCTGTTGAGGGATCTCGAGGTAGCTTAAGGGGTTCAACGATAGAATCAAACATCCTTGTTCGTAAGGTTAAAATGCGCCTTGAACTCTTAAAACTGTCACAGGAAACACTCAAAATACAGCACAAACTGAAATTGCTTGAGGCGGTTCAGGTGGTTGAAATAGCGGAGATTGCTGCTTCTGCATCCGACGATGCAGATTCACACTTGTAATATATTGATACCAATTAAAAGGTTGCAAGTTGTCTTGCGCATTGTGGGCATCAAAAGTGAGAAGTAGCTGACTACCCTCGTTTAGAGTTAGGAGATTCTGTTCGTAATAAAAAGCCCGGTAGTTTACCCAGATTTGAATTTCCGAAGATAGAAATGATGTCTTTGGATGGTTCAGCTAGCACCTACTGGAAATGTTTTCGTCAGTTCGAGACCTACGTGGAGTCTAGAACTCGTGATGACGGACAGAGGTTTCTATATTTGCTACATTATTGCCGAGATATAGCAAAGCAAGCTATTGAAGAGTGTGTCTTGCTGCCACCTGAACCTGCGTTTGAGCGGGCGAGATCAATCCTGCAGGACCTCTTTGGGCAACCGCACACAATAGCAAGATTCATACTGGATGGACTGTTCAGTGAGTTTGAAGCAGCACCTTACAGTCCGCAACGATTATCACACCTGGTGATAAAAATGAGTAATTACCAAATTGCTTTAGAGCAAATGAACTACACTGCGGACCTCAATTCATTGATGGTGCTTGAACGCTTGGTCCGCACACTTCCGCTGTATCTACTGCAGCAGTGGGCTGAGAACGTAGAGCAGCGTACCTGCGAAGGCCGAGAGCCAAATTTCGCGAATTCGATGCGCCTTATCAGTCTACAGGCAAAGGTTGCTAACAGCCGGTTCGGTCAATTAGTGGAGCAAAATCGCAAGGGTAAGAACGGTTACACGCGTGAAACTGGTAATAAACCATTCGTGAATAAAAAGCAAAACTTTGCTCAGTGACGTGCAGACGACACAAAGAAGATTGAAAATCCAGGATGCCTTACCTGTGAGGGTACCCATGGAGTGCATTCTTACAAAGAGTTCATTACCGCTGACTGCGAGGCACGTTGGAAAAAGGTAAAGCAGTTTTAATTGTATTTCAAATGCCTGAAGGTTGGTCATGACAGAAAATTTCATCGTGTCACTAATTCATGTCAGGTCATTGGCTGTAAAGATCCTCTCCACACAATGGGGACCTAAGGTAGAGTCTCACGTTGAAAACAAAACAGTAAGCATGACGAACTGTGGGCAAGTTGTCTCTATGAGGGTATTACCTGTTCGCTTGGTAGGACCTGGAGGTTTTTTGGAAGCATGCGCATTTCTTGATTCTGGTTCTGATACGACAGTCGTTTGTCGTGAAGTCGCTGAAAAACTTGGACTTGAGATGCAAGCTTCAGAAACTCGCATTGAGACGATGAACGGTACAATGTCCGCTCGAGAGCTTGCTAGTGAGTTTAAGTTAGAATCGCTAAATGTACTTGAGATAATTGACATCAACAAGGCCTTGGTCGTTGATGAAATCATGCCCTTTGCGAACATGCGGCCTCGTTCAAAATTAGCAGGTCGATCGTCCCATCTTAAGGATGTGGTATTTAAGGGAACTAACTGTGAACACATAGTTATCTTGATTAGATGTGACATCATGGAAGCACATTGGGCAATTGAACAACGATTGGGTGCTCGGAAACAGCCATACGCTTTGTTGAATCTAAAAAAACAGGAAAAATTCGGGTAGTGCTGGATTGTGTTGCCAAATTTCATGGGTTTTCACTGATTGATATGCTGTGCCCGGGTCCTGATACAACAGCGAATCTGGTTAACGTGCTTTTGCGCTTCGGGATCAGTCGGGTAGCTCTAGCTGCAGACATTGAGGAAATGTTCATGCAAGTTAAAGTAACTGACAAAGATTTATCGGCGTTACGATTTCTGTGGTGGGATGAGAAGAATGTTGTCGGTTGTTCTCGGGAAGCTGAGTTACCTGACAATGAATTGGCTCAGTCGGATTTTGTGACAGAATTTCCCGACAATAATTCGGATCAGATGGAGAGCACGCCTTGCTCACCTGACACCAAATCAGCCAAAATGAAAAGTAGGCCTGGTTCACATGACACTGAATCAGCTTTAATTGGGGCGACGTATGGTCAGCATGAGTATCCGTATGATTGGCGTGAACCGTTCGGTTGTATATCTGCTGAACCATTTACTTTTGGAAACCCAGATACAATATTTGTAATTTAGACTTGTTTAGATGGCGCAAAATGTCGCTGTTTGGGGATGCAATACATAAGGCTCGTTAGGGTAGGATATCATGCATGAGCTTATTGTAGGGGACGGTTGCAGAACCGGTAGGAAGGGAAATAGGGTGTACCTGGGGTTTTAGGCCCGGTGGCTGGTGCTTAATGTGGGAGGCGGGTTTTTGGATCTGCTGACCCCAGAAATACCACCTAACATTCAGTCTGCTGGTTGCATGCGAAGACGAACGTTAATTACACTGAAGGCAAATGTTATAGGTGTGAGGCGGGACTTCGGGTCTGACAACTCCAGAGATACCACCAAACATTTGATCGTCGTGTCGCTGTCATGGGTCGCGCAGGTACACGGGTCAGGTAGCCAAGTAGAGAAGAGCCCCGCAGTTCAGTGTTTAAGTCTCAACTTGCTTTTCAGATTTTGAGGAATTTTAGTTGGCGGTGTATGAATCCGCGTTGGTGTCTTGAAAATTCCTCTTTCGGTCCAGCAAGATCAAACAAACTGGAGAAATTTGTTTCCCACTCTACACCCGTGTTCCTTATCCAGTTTTATGTCATAATTTTCCCGTAATATTTTTTTGTTTGTTCTTTAAATTAAAAATAACATATAAACTAAATGTTAAATCTGTGGGAGTTTTCTTTCCCGAACATTGTTTCTTCGTTTAAATGAACCTGGACTTCCGCACATTTTGATTTGTCCGTTACCCGTGTTAACCGTTATTGGAAAACGGTATTTTTGTGCTCTCAACTGAGCTGTTTGACTTCCGTTTATTAGACACGCTGGGTTTGCATTAAAACCTGTATTCCATTACCGTTGAGTACAGCGTAAATTGACGTATTGTTCTGATTTGGGATCGATTCGTAAACGCTCGTCACTCCCGGCATAAGAATCTCGTGGCTTGTAGCAGGCAACTAGTTTCAGTTCCGTTATGAGATGACATTAGAATATTTGTTTTTTTCTTCCTCCCACACCCACGTGCGGCGTTAGGGCGCGCACACCAGTCGCCGCCGGTGGCGGCGCGATGCCGCTTACAGTAATCAACGTCGAATTCGCTGACGTCAATATGCCTGTTACCCGCAGTTTTGTCGAAAAGATTAAATCTCCCCAACAATAGGTCGATAATGGAACGGAAGACATCGCAGGTAAGTGCATTCATTGTTCTGTTGAGGGCTCTCGAGGTAGCTTAAGAGGTTCAACGATAGAATCAAACATCCTTGTTCGTGAGGCTAAAATGCGCCTTGAACTCCTAAAACTGTCGCAGGAAACACTCGAAATACAGCACAAACTGAAAGTGCTTGAGGCGGTAAAGCTGGCTGGAATGGCTGAGATTGCTGCTTCTGCATCCGACGATGCAGATTCACACTTGCAATATATTGATACCAATCAAAAGGTTGCAAGTTATCTTGCGCATTGTGGGCATCGAAGTGAGAAGTAGCTGACTACCCTCGTTTAGAGGTAGAAGATTCTGTTCGTAATAAAAAGGCCGGTAGTTTACCTAGATCTGACCTTCTGAAGATATAAGTGATGGTTTTGGATGGTTCAGCTAGCACCTACTGGAAATGTTTTCGTCAGTTCGAGACCTATGTGGAGTCTAGAACTCGTGATGACGGACAGATGTTTCTATATTTGCTACATTATTGCCGAGGTATAGCAAAGCAAGCTATTGAAAAGTGTGTCTTGCTGCCACTTGAACCTGCGTTTAAGCGGGCGAGATCAATCCTGAAGGACCTCTTTGGGCAACCGCACACAATAGCAAGATCCATACTGGATGGTCTGTTCAGTGAGTTTGAAGCAGCACCTTACAGTCCGCAACGATTATCACACCTGGTGATAAAAATGAGTAATTACCAAATTGCTTTAGAGTAAATGAACTACACTGCTGACCTCAATTCATTAATGGTGCTTGACCGCTTGGTCCGCACACTTCCTCTGTATCTACTGCAGCCGTAGGCTGAGAACGTAGAGCAGCGTACCTGCGAAGGCCGAGAGCCAAATTTCGCGAATTCGATGCGCCTTATCAGTCTACGGGCAAAGGTTGCTAACAGCCGGATCGGTCAATTAGTGGAGCAAAATCGCAAGGGTAAAAACGGTTACACGAGTGAAACTGGTAATGAACCATTCGTGAATAAAAAGCAAAACTTTGCTCAGTGAAGTGCAGACGACACAAAGAAGATTGGAAATCCAGGATGCCTAACCTGTGGGGGTACCCATGGAGTGCATTCTTACAAAGAGTTCATTACCGCTGACTGCGAGACACATTGGAAAAAGGTAAAGCAGTGTCACTTGTGTTTTGAATGCCTGAAGGTTTGTCATGACAGAAAATTTCATCGTGTCACTAATTCATGTCAGGTCATTGGCTGTAAAGCTCCTCTCCACACATTGCTGCAATGGGGCCTAAGGTAGAGTCTTACGTTGAAAACAAAACAGTTAGCATGGCGAACTGTGGGCAAGTTGTCTCTATGGGGGTATTACCTGTTCGCTTGGTAGGACCTGTAGGTTTTTTGGAAGCTTGCGCATTTCTTGATTCTGATTCTGATACGACAGTCGTTTGTCGTGAAGTCGCTGAAAAACTTGGACTTGAGATGCAAGCTTTAGAAACTCGCATTGAGACGATGAACGGTACAATGTCCGCTCGAGAGCTTGCTAGTGAGTTTAAGTTAGAATCGCTAAATGTACTTGAGATAATTGACATCAACAAGGCCTTGGTCGTTGATGAAATCATGCCCTTTGCGAACATGCGGCCTCGTTCAAAATTAGCAGGTCGATCGTCCCATCTTAAGGATGTGGTATTTAAGGGAACTAACTGTGAACACATAGTTATCTTGATTCATTGTGACATCATGGAAGCACATTGGGCAATTGAACAACGATTGGGTGCTCGGAAACAGCCATACGCTTTGTTGAATCTAAAAAACAGGAAAAATTCGGGTAGTGCTGGATTGTGTTGCCAAATTTCATGGGTTTTCACTGATTGATATGCTGTGCCCGGGTCCTGATACAACAGCGAATCTGGTTAACGTGCTTTTGCGCTTCGGGATCAGTCGGGTAGCTCTAGCTGCAGACATTGAGGAAATGTTCATGCAAGTTAAAGTAACTGACAAAGATTTATCGGCGTTACGATTTCTGTGGTGGGATGAGAAGAATGTTGTCGGTTGTTCTCGGGAAGCTGAGTTACCTGACAATGAATTGGCTCAGTCGGATTTTGTGACAGAATTTCCCGACAATAATTCGGATCAGATGGAGAGCACGCCTTGCTCACCTGACACCAAATCAGCCAAAATGAAAAGTAGGCCTGGTTCACATGACACTGAATCAGCTTTAATTGGGGCGACGTATGGTCAGCATGAGTATCCGTATGATTGGCGTGAACCGTTCGGTTGTATATCTGCTGAACCATTTACTTTTGGAAACCCAGATACAATATTTGTAATTTAGACTTGTTTAGATGGCGCAAAATGTCGCTGTTTGGGGATGCAATACATAAGGCTCGTTAGGGTAGGATATCATGCATGAGCTTATTGTAGGGGACGGTTGCAGAACCGGTAGGAAGGGAAATAGGGTGTACCTGGGGTTTTAGGCCCGGTGGCTGGTGCTTAATGTGGGAGGCGGGTTTTTGGATCTGCTGACCCCAGAAATACCACCTAACATTCAGTCTGCTGGTTGCATGCGAAGACGAACGTTAATTACACTGAAGGCAAATGTTATAGGTGTGAGGCGGGACTTCGGGTCTGACAACTCCAGAGATACCACCAAACATTTGATCGTCGTGTCGCTGTCATGGGTCGCGCAGGTACACGGGTCAGGTAGCCAAGTAGAGAAGAGCCCCGCAGTTCAGTGTTTAAGTCTCAACTTGCTTTTCAGATTTTGAGGAATTTTAGTTGGCGGTGTATGAATCCGCGTTGGTGTCTTGAAAATTCCTCTTTCGGTCCAGCAAGATCAAACAAACTGGAGAAATTTGTTTCCCACTCTACACCCGTGTTCCTTATCCAGTTTTATGTCATAATTTTCCCGTAATATTTTTTTGTTTGTTCTTTAAATTAAAAATAACATATAAACTAAATGTTAAATCTGTGGGAGTTTTCTTTCCCGAACATTGTTTCTTCGTTTAAATGAACCTGGACTTCCGCACATTTTGATTTGTCCGTTACCCGTGTTAACCGTTATTGGAAAACGGTATTTTTGTGCTCTCAACTGAGCTGTTTGACTTCCGTTTATTAGACACGCTGGGTTTGCATTAAAACCTGTATTCCATTACCGTTGAGTACAGCGTAAATTGACGTATTGTTCTGATTTGGGATCGATTCGTAAACGCTCGTCACTCCCGGCATAAGAATCTCGTGGCTTGTAGCAGGCAACTAGTTTCCGTGACAGAAACTATTCCTCAGTGACGATTTGGTCGCTACAGTAATCAACGTCGAATTCGCTGACGTCAATATGCCTGTTACCCGCAGTTTTGTCGAAAAGATTAAATCTCCCCAACAATAGGTCGATAATGGAACGGAAGACATCGCAGGTAAGTGCATTCATTGTTCTGTTGAGGGCTCTCGAGGTAGCTTAAGAGGTTCAACGATAGAATCAAACATCCTTGTTCGTGAGGCTAAAATGCGCCTTGAACTCCTAAAACTGTCGCAGGAAACACTCGAAATACAGCACAAACTGAAAGTGCTTGAGGCGGTAAAGCTGGCTGGAATGGCTGAGATTGCTGCTTCTGCATCCGACGATGCAGATTCACACTTGCAATATATTGATACCAATCAAAAGGTTGCAAGTTATCTTGCGCATTGTGGGCATCGAAGTGAGAAGTAGCTGACTACCCTCGTTTAGAGGTAGAAGATTCTGTTCGTAATAAAAAGGCCGGTAGTTTACCTAGATCTGACCTTCTGAAGATATAAGTGATGGTTTTGGATGGTTCAGCTAGCACCTACTGGAAATGTTTTCGTCAGTTCGAGACCTATGTGGAGTCTAGAACTCGTGATGACGGACAGATGTTTCTATATTTGCTACATTATTGCCGAGGTATAGCAAAGCAAGCTATTGAAAAGTGTGTCTTGCTGCCACTTGAACCTGCGTTTAAGCGGGCGAGATCAATCCTGAAGGACCTCTTTGGGCAACCGCACACAATAGCAAGATCCATACTGGATGGTCTGTTCAGTGAGTTTGAAGCAGCACCTTACAGTCCGCAACGATTATCACACCTGGTGATAAAAATGAGTAATTACCAAATTGCTTTAGAGTAAATGAACTACACTGCTGACCTCAATTCATTAATGGTGCTTGACCGCTTGGTCCGCACACTTCCTCTGTATCTACTGCAGCCGTAGGCTGAGAACGTAGAGCAGCGTACCTGCGAAGGTCGAGAGCCAAATTTCGCGAATTCGATGCGCCTTATCAGTCTACGGGCAAAGGTTGCTAACAGCCGGATCGGTCAATTAAGTGAGCGTGGTGGTGGGGGGGGGAATTGACGTATTGTTCTGATTTAGGAACGATTTCTAAACGCTCGTCACTACCGGTATAAGAATCTCGTGGCTTGTAGCAGGCAACTAGTTTTCGTGAAAGAAACTATTCCCCAGTGACGATTTGGTCGCTACAGCATCCGTATAGTGAACGCGTGGAACTTACTTCCGGGAGAGTTAATTATGGCAACTTCAGTAATTGCTTTGAAACATGGGCTGGACGAACGGTGGCAGGAGCTATTCCCGGAGCATCACACTTATGACTAAATCTCTCCATATTTATGATATACAAAACACACAAAAATTCGAAAAACATTTAGAAACACAAATAGACTTTCGTTTTCATTTTTTTCGTATTTGTGGAAATAAACTGCTGTTCATAGTCTTTTTGTTCGAGTGGACATGCAACACGCATTAACTCTCTCACTTTTCGGTGATGAGACCTCTCCCATCTTTAATACACAGTTACACACGCCTGTGTTACTTACGAATCAATCCTGGTAGTAGCGGGTGTTTTCAAGCACACCTCCGAAAGAATCTGGGTAGACGTTTCGACTTGTTTAAATATCGCCCTGTGATACTGATACTGATACTGATAATCACCAGGCTTCGTAAATCATTAATTTCTAGACGCAGCCCATCCTTATGAAATTTATTAACCTAGATTATTATCTTCTCACATCTTGAAAAACGAGCACGTTCTTGCTTCTTTTCCTCGATTTTCGAATGTGTTGCTTGAACGTGACAACACACCTCTACAGCGTAAGTTCACCCGCAAAATTCCAAAGCCGGTAACGTAAAGCACTCAATCTCCATCTTGAAGCAACAAGACTTTTAACCCGACTGACATAAGTGTACCAACTGAAAATGTAAATATAATCTTAGACACCGGTTCACCTGATGCACCACAAGTCATCGTTAACTGTCCCTCTCCCAAATATTGAGGATATTAAAAAAATTATACTCCCAACATTCAGAGCAATGGCTTCCCTTCTGAATCAACCACTAAGTAATAGGCCTCATATGAGTGGCTCTCTTAGAAAAAGTTATTCTAGTTATTCTAGAAAAATTTAACGAATTACCTATGCACGCTCCCAACTTCAATGATTATGGTCATTCACCTTACGGTTCTCTTAATAATTCCGCATCGTGTTCTTACCTTCACTCCACGCAGCATGGTGACAAACCACAAAACCTTAGACTACATAGGAACTTTAACTTTCATTTTATTTATCCCAACCCTCAATTTTTTAAGCAACCCCAAACAAACACCCAATAAAGTTCTACTTGGCCACATCCTGCTCCACAAATATATCCATAATACGCCTCAGCCAGTTTTACCCAGACTATTACCAACCTCCAAATTTTCCCCTTCTGTTTACACCCAAATACAGGATGTAGCACAAACTAGTTTCATATATCCGGCCCCTATCATTAATACCTCCCTTTGTACAACCCTATTCGCACCCTTCTATTTAACACGAGATCCATTACTTCTCAAATGTCTGATCTTCAATTTTTCCTATCTATTAACCCGACTGATGTTGTCCTAATCAATAAAACGTGGACGACTAATGAAGATGCTGACGATCTCCTTTTCCTACCAAATTATAATATCTTTCGTGAAAATCGGTCCTCCAATCGTGGTGGTGGTTGTATCATATATACTACTGTGGATATTCTGGCCAAACTTCATTATTTTTCTACACTGGATGATATTGATGATTCGATATGGATCGATATACCTTCACTGGACGAACTTTTCGGCGGTATTAACAACACACCTCCTCTATCCTCACATAATCTTGATAAGATAAAAAATGCTTTTATTGACGTTTCTCCGGGCCTTCATAAAAAATTAACAAAATAACATGGCAAATAAACAAAAATAACATGCCTCACACATGCTGGAACTCCCTGCATCTATCTAGAAAATTCTCCTCCATTTCCGAAGAAATCATCCTACTAGGATACACTCAAGTATTAGATAAACCCACAAGGCAGTCAAACGTTTTAGAACTTATTTTCACATTGCGTACTAATCCTAGTAATGTGCAAGTCAGCGCGCTATCCTGGTTGTGATCATAAAATGTTTACGTGCAAACTTCATCTTTATGAATATCGGACATCCATCTGCACAGCTAAGACTGTCTTTATGTTGACCTGACAAAGTTTTCGACTCTATTTAGCAACTCTGATAGGGCTGACTTTTTCATAGCACCAGATTTTAATCTTATCTCTTCCATATTTGATAAGAACTTTTATAGATGTCATGTATCAACTCATCGAAAGACTAAACCTATTAATCTTGATAGAATAAAACTTCTTGAAAAAAGATAGCCCGTCTTTCTGCTTTTGTAAACCACACACCAGACTTTTATTCATTTTTCGTCTCAAGGAAGTTCTTGGCTATTTTACAACAATCAAATTGCAGTTAATCGAGAACCAAGAAATAATAGTCCGGAAAAGTGCTTCGAAGACTAAGTCTCTGAATAGTCTAACGAGATCTCGATATAATTTAAGTAAACAAGAAATGTATACACTTGTGTTTTACCATAATATTAAAAAATCATATACATCAGACTCTTCATCAATAAGTGAGCTTTTTTGAACTATTTTAGTCAGTCATTCAATAACAGCATATATTCTCTACTCTCACATCAAAATAAGAATGCAATATATATTTATTCCATCTCCTTTAGTTTACAAG
>JACCGJ010011898.1:0-12104 GCA_013407085.1 Atriophallophorus winterbourni | reverse complement strand
TAGGTAGCCCTAACACCGGGAGTCTGGCCCCACACGATAGTGCTCTTCTGTTCTATACAAACGCTGGTAGCATTAGAAATAAATGGGCTGAACTCCTCTGTAGAGTTGACGACACCCACTGCAAAATTGTGGGTGTCACGGAATCATGGTTGTCTCATGATGACCACATACCAGCTTTAATCGCGGATAGGTTTGGCGCCGTAAGAAGCGATCGACCCCTGGGTAAGCTAGCTGGAGGGGCGTTGCTCCTTATTGATAACGCTATTCCCTTCGAGAAAAGTATTTCTTTTTCTACAACGAATGTGCAGATAATATCTGCCTTGCTCATACATGGATGCACGCGTACAGTTGTAAGCTGCATCAACCGGAGTCCGAGCACTAGTTTAGAAGAAGATGCTCTTTTGCAAATTCAGCTCTCGTCTCTTTTAGCCGTATCACCACGTGTTGTAATATTCGGCGATTCTGATGTACCCGAAATAAACAGGGAGTACCAAACCTCACATGCCCCAGGAGTCGCGAACGATTTTCTGGACTGGTTACACTACCATGCACTTTACCAACACGTAAACGAACCAACTAGATTCCGCGAGGGTCAGTCTCCGTCTATTCTTGACCTAGTTATTTCTACTTCTGAAAGCGGTATACAAAATTTGGTCGTACGGCCACCACTAGGAAAGAGCGACCACGTAGTGTTAGCCTGCGAGTTACTTCTTTCATTTGGTAAACCCCCACTTAAGATGTCTCGAAGCTTCCATAGGATCGACCCTGCTTCCCTATTACAGGCAGCAGCGCTACTCCCATGGCAAAACATTGACCATGTGGATGGGATGTGGGGGCAGATCAAGAATAACATCCTTCAACATCAGGATCGATTCGCTCCTCTCTTACCCGTTCCCAAAAAGGTAAACCTCAATGGTGGTCAGCCTCAGTTTCCCGTAGCGTACGTCACCGTGACGCAAAATGGAGGCGTTATAAGCTTACTCCCTTATGTGGGACTTGGGCCCGTTACGAAGAAGCGCGAAACATAGCTGTTTCCAAGACACGTGGAGCAAAGATTTCTTTCGAAATGAGACTCGCTCAAGAGGCCCATAGTCATGCGAAACGTTACTGCAGCTACGTTCAATCTGAAGGGTCAACACGAAAAGATGTAGATACCTTGAGATGGGACGATGCATCAGCCGTCATTGCAAGCACGGAAAGGGCTCAATTGTTTTCCGCGCATTTTCAAGGCGTACAACGCCGAGATTATAACTCGAATGCATCTGCGCCATCACTCTAATGTGTACTCTCTGATCGCCCCCTCTGTACTGACCTTACATTCGAGGTACACATTGTTGAGAATATATTGGCCAGCCTAGCTTATAACAAGTCGGCTGGGCCCGATAGCATCCATCCACGAATGATCAGACTGCTAGCGCCTATGTTAGCTGTGCCGATCACAGAACTTTTCACACCCTTCCTTTAGACTGGAGAACAGCCGTTGTAGTACCTATCCATAAGGGATGAGCTTCCTCAGCGGTCAATAATTACCGCTCGGTTAGCCTCACTAGTGTACTATGTAAGGTTATGGAAAGATTGATCCGCGATAATATTTGTGGATATCTAACCAAACACTCTCTTTTAAATGGCGCACAACACGGCTTCTTAAAAAGTAGGTCATGTCCGACAAATTTGTTGAGCTTTCTTAACGAGGTTACTAAGAGGATGGATGATGGTAAAGCTGTAGAAGTTTTCTATCTCGACTTTAGTAAGGCTTTCGATTCAGTCAACCATAGTCTCTTGCTTCTCAAACTCTCAGCCATAGGAGTATCAGGGAACCTTCTGGGCTGGATTCGAGCATTCCTTAGCGACCGTTCCTTTACTGTCAGGGTAGATGATACTTACTCCGCAAGTGCGCTTGTAACGAGTGGGGTTCCCGAGGGCTCAGTCTTGGGGCCGTTGCTGTTCCTCATCTTCATTGATGATCTGGTCAGCCAACTGCGCTCACCCTGTTATATGTTTGCTGACGACGTTAAAATTGTCAGTAGGTCGGATAACTCCGATCTGATAAGTGATGTGGAAGCTGTACCAGCATGGGCGGGTAAATGGGACCTTCCCCTTAACCTAGATAAGAGTCACTTGCTCTAGACATTAGCAGGCAACATGATTGTGTCTACGCCCTCAGCTCACACGGAGTTCCGTAGGGTGAAGTCTACTAAGGACCCAGGAATCGTATTCTCCGCAAACTAAAAGTGAGCTGACCAATGTGCTGCTGCAGCTCAAAGGGCCAGGAAGGAACTCTTTCGACTACGTTCAGCCCTCACTTGCAGAAAATCTGAGGTGCTATTGCCCCTCTACAAGGCAATAGTAAGGCCACATTTAGAATACTGTATCCAGGCTTGAAAGCCGTATTACCAGAAGGATATAGTGCAGCTAGATAAGGTACAGAAGCTGGCCACTCGCATGATCGAGGGGTCAGCACACACCAATTATGAAAATCGTCTATTAACACTAGGTCTTTTCTCACTTAGGAGGAAGCAACTTAGGGGGGATCTTATAGAGATCTTTAAGGTTGTCAAGGGACTAAGTTGTTTAGAATTCGATGAGTTCTTTCTGTTCTTTCCTTTGGTTGGTACACGAGGGCACAGTTTTAAGCTAAGTAAACAGCACACCAGGCTCGAATCCAGAACGCACTTCTTTAGCATCCGTATAGTGAACGCGTAGAATTCACTTCCCGCAGAACAAATCTTGGCAACTTCAGTAATTGTGTTTAAACACGGGCTGGACGAACGGTGGCAGGAGCTCTTCCCGGAGCATTGCCCTTAAGACTAAATCCCTCATTTTCATGATAAAAAAACACAAAAATGTTCGCAAAATTTTTAAAACGCAAAAAAGAGTTCCTTTTTCATTTTTTTCGCATTTGTGAAAATAAACTGCTGTCCATGGTCTTTTCATTCGATTGGACATGCAACATGCATAACTCTCTCACCTTTCGGTGATGAGACATCTCGCATCTTCCATTCACAGTTACACACGCCTGTGTTACTTACCAATCAATCCTGGTAGTGGTGGGTGTTTTCAAGCACACCTCCGAAAGAATCTGGGCACTCGTTTCGACTTGGTCGACTATCGCCCTGTGATACTGATACTGATACTGATACTCAATTTTAACTTTTAAATTTAAGATTTGTGACCAAATTGACTGTAAAAATATCGCATCAATCGTTAATAAGTGTTAAGAAATTTCAGTAATGTCTATAGTGTTTCAATAAATTGTCGTTCTCTTGTTTGGAGTTATGATCATACATAATACACGAGATGTAGGTTTCGAACATCAGGACATTTAACAAAACCTTTTTGCTAATCAGTCCAACAATCAGCATGTTTCCCTGCATTAGCTTAACAGCCCATAAATCATTGCACCCAGAAACATTGCAGATGTCAACCAGGTCAAACAATATTCGCATTTTCCCAAGAATTGCGATCCACAAGCGTAGCTGATTCGACAAATTGGTTTATTACGCGCAAAACAAGGAACAGTACACACGCAATTCTATGATCAGTGAGTGGATGTTTTCAGCTAACAATGAATAACTTTGAATGACCTCACTCACCTCACAGTGCACTTATCTTGAATAATTTCGACCACTCAGACATAGATTGTCCTGTCTTCACTGGTCTAGTCACTCAGCAATCTAACACCTTTTTCGAATGGCTCCATAATCATGCGCTGCACCAGTATGTCAATGATCTCACAAGGTTTCGCCATGGATGCACTCCATCCACTGTTGACTTGGTATTGTCGTCCCAGCTAGAAACCATCAGTCATTTGAAGTACCTACCGCCGCTCGTCAAAAGTGATTACGAGTTGATAAGATTCTAAGCAATATTGCGTTTTCGTAAACATTTTCTCGTCCTAGACGCAATTTTAGGCGTGTTGACTGGAGTTTACTCTTGCAGACTTCAAAATTCTCCCTTCAGTTATCTAGCGATTCAAATGTAAATAAAAAATGGAATAGAAATTTTAAGTATCTCAACGAGTTACAAGACAAGCACGCTTCGCCATAAACCGTCTCATGCAAACTGGATTGAAGTGAAGTGTCAAGAATGTAAACTGTTTTCCACAAACGTTCATTAGTGTAATACCGTATATAAATATTTTACGTCAAAGGCTAATTCGTTCTTCAGACTAAGGTCTGCTTTAAGGTCTTGACGAAATATCCACTCCGGAAATGTTCAATATGTGCGTATTCATTCAGTACAAGCACTCACCCACTCCGTTTTCTAATATTATGAAATAAAATTTGAGATTGTTTGAGAATGGAATTTGCCAGATTGCAGAAAAATGCGGTTTACTAAAAAATCCACGAAATTTTATGAACTATGAATGGATGTTATATGCGCTAAAATTTAATGTTTTGCGTTTTAAACATTAAATTAAACAAACCTCAGTTTAAATGCATAATATATCATGGATAATTTGATCTTCTAAATTTAAGATTTGTGACCAAATTGACTGTAAAAATATCGCATCAAACGTTAATAATTGATAAGAAATTTCAGTAATGTCTATAGTGTTTCAATAAATTATCGTTCTCTTGTTTGGAGTTATGATCATACATAATTCACGAAATGTAGGTTTCGAACATCAGGACATTTAACAAAACCTTTTTGCTAATCAGTCCAACAATCAGCATGTTTCCCTCCATACGCTTAACAGCCCATAAATCATTGCACCCAGAAACATTCCAGATGTCAACCAGGTCAAACAATATTCGCATTTTCCAAAGAATTGCTATCCACAAGCGTAGCCGATTCGACAAATTGGTTCATTACGCGCAAAACAAGGAACAATACACACGCAATTCTCTGACCAGTGAGTAGAATTTTTTCAGTTGACAATGAATAACTTTGAATGACCCGGCGTAATAACATTCGTCTTACCACATCCGATTCAGTATGTCGTTGCAAGGTTATGTATAGTTATCATGGATCACAAATTATGATCTAAATTCAAGTGACTAAATTTATCCAAAATTAAATTCGAAGTTCAATTGGCTAATTCGTTCTTCAGACTAAGGTTTGCTTTGAGGTATTGACGAAATATCCGAAATATGCGTATTCATTCAGTACAAGCACTCATCCACTCCCGTTGCTAATTTTATGAAATAAAATTTGAGATTGTTTGAGAATGGAATTTGTCAGAATGCAGAAAAATCGGTCCACTACAAAAATCCACGATTTTTAATGAACTACGAATCGATGTTTCATGCGTTAAAATTTAATGTTTCGTGTTTCAATGATTTATTACCAAACACACCTCAGTTCAAATGCAAAACATGTCATGGATAATTGTATTGTTTAAGTGTAAAATATGTGATCAAGTTGACTGCAAAAATAGTTGATAAGAAATTTCAGTAATATTTAATGTGTTGCGCGAAATTATCGTTTATTTGTTTGAGTTAGGTTCATACATGGTTGACATCATGTGGGTGTCGAAGATGAGGAGATTTAACAAAACATATTGTGTAGTCAATTTAACAACCAGCAGGTTGCCATCAACACGCATACCAGCTCATTTATTATTGCACCCAGAAACATTTCTGAAGTCTTCAAGGTTCATTAATATTCAGGTTCTTCCACGAATGGCAATCCGCAAGCCAATCCGTCTGTACAAGTTTTTTATTACGCACAACACAAGGAACAATCACATGCTCATCGTCTATTGGAAAACCAAGCAACCGCAAAACTGTTACATTTCATGTCTGTCCTGGTCTCGCTTCGATCTGATTTGTCAATCGGTTGTCAGGAGAATTTGTCCAAGGACGGAGCCCTGAGAGACTCCACATGTTACGGCTACCGGCTTCCGACAGAGAACCGTCCACAGAGACATGAAAATGCAGATCAGTCAGATAATTTTCTAACCATGCTAACAGATAGCCAGTGATACCACAACGTTCCCGCTTCTGCAACAGAATACTGTGGTTTACACGGTCAAATACTTTCGACATATCGATGTACCATACAGGGATAGAATCCCCCGCATCTACTGCTTGAGTCCAGTCGTCAAGGGTAAGGAGAAGGTTAGTAAGGCAGGAGTATCCCCATCTAAAACCGTGTTGCGCTCCCAAATATAGATTATTATCATCAAGGTGTTGCTCAGTTTGTTTGCCACGATCCATTCGAGTACCTTGTATACGACGGACAACAAAGTAACCGGTCTGTAATTTGCGGGCCCCGAACGCACCTCGCCTTTAAAAATCATGGAGATTATACCAGATTTTCATTCGGTCGGTATGACACTTTGCGACAACGATTCGCAGAATAAATAAGTTAGAGGTTCGCATAGAGATTGTGCACAATGCTTGAGTATATTCTGGGTAATTTTATCACAACCAGGGGATTTTCTGCGATTCAACGATAGTAGAGTTCCCAGCACCTAATCTTTAGTGATAGTTATTGTGTCCAATGGTAGAGGATGCGTTATTTCTGGATCCATTTGTATATCCACGCTTTTATTTGGGCAAACTACTGTAGCCAAGCAACATACATACCGACCAAACGATTTCAAGCAACAACTCAACATTTATTCTCCTTCTATGAATGATGCTAGTCAGATCTGTTTTCGTTTTTGTTACGATTGTATAATACAGTCTGATATCCAATAGCTACTAGGAAATGCCTAACCCTTTTCACGATATTTGTTGAACAATTTTGTGATTCTTATTCAAACAGAAGCAGTCAAGCTTTGCGACATTCTACAAAACGGTCACCGCGTAAATGATACCAGAAAATGCATCTACGCTCATTTTGAAAGTCTCAATGGATTTAGCAAATTATCCCGTTTCATTTACCATGTTATCAATATCGAGGAGTTGTAGTTGGTGCAACCATCTTTACGACATTTTATCGCATTGACTCAACTAAACTTTTCATGTGTCTGATCGGTTCTTGATAGTTAGCCTTTGTTCACTATCACTCACACAAGATGTTATGAGTCATTTGGTTACTACAGTGTTCAATCCTTGCATTATGCATCCTCTGTAATTTATCCTAGGCTCTTTGAAAAAAAGATGTCATTTGATGAAAACTTGCTTAATATTTTTGTGCGATCAAGACGAATCTCACACTGATTTAATTCGAAATATGATTCCTGATTGGCACTTTCATGAATGTGACAGATAGATCACATACATTTCGTATCATAACTGACACTCACTGTATCCGGTCCTCAAGAAGTTCAAGCCATATTCGTCTAAGCGTAGCCATGATCTCGCCTCCTATTTTCCAAATAGATAACTCAGACATTTTTGCCTATCTATCCTTGCCCGCTATTTAGATAATCAGTTTTGATCTAATTTTCAATGACATTGTTAATTTCGGTATTGAATCCACAACCTAACAACGATTACGTTACGTTTGTCAACAGTTGTTTGGTAGTTCAAATATTTTGTTTATTACAACTTTATTTATCAAATAATCATCTAATCAGTTAGTTGTATCACCATTATTTTATATATTAGTAATGATATAATAATAAATATTAGATATCAATATAGTATTTTCACTATCCATGAATATTGCTATTATTCTATTTGCTTATTTGTAAGTATCAATCAAGAAGATAAAACTCTGTTTACAAATAAAAACATTCTACTTGACTACGTTCTTCGAGAGCAAACAGTCAGAAGCCAGTTTCGGAATTTCCGGGAAAAACAAATGATTCGTAAAAATGCAAATTTAGGACTGTCAAATTATTATCAAACGTTGAGAGTCGAACATACCTGGTGATCCTTGAGGTGATGTTAAAAACATATTCACGATAAATTAGTTTGATTTTATAATATTGGATGGCGAACATAATTAGCTACACATGATTGAACAATGCCTATTGCATGCATTTAAATTTCACACACGTGCCCCGCGACCGGTTTCGATGTTTTGCAATCAAAAGGTTCAGCCTGTACGATCTAGAATAGCGTTTCTTAAAATTTCAGAGAATAAAATCTATGTGTGCTTCTATGAGACTGTAGGGTATTTCAGCACGAACAACCTGTTTGATGGCACGTAGATAAGCACATGTAGATATGAGTAAATCATAACTTGGTTCAAGGAATATTGAGGTAACTTTTTATGACAATGCAAAGTGCATTATCAATGATCGCTAGTCTACAGCTTTTGAATGATATGCGGAACTCTACACTCCGACACAACACCAGAGCAATCAGCGCTTAAACGTTGGATGCTGACAAGTGCGAAATCATAAAATCGACCATGTATTCACATCTCATTAGCACGATGCATCTATGCACTACGGCGTATCGAATAATGGAACACTTCGATTTGAGAGGAACAATCTTTGCGGCACTATCTGGTTGATTGATAACTGTTGATGTTGTGGTTCTCTAACAGCATCCGAAGCAATATATGCGATTTAGATGGATAGAATTCAGCTCACGTCTGTGTATTTCGCGAACTTGAGGTTTCACTGACATGCATTCATGCATCTTGTACTCACACGCTGCATACCATCATCTATGTCTTCACATCCAAATAGCAGTTTTCCCAGTTGCAAGAGTTCGAACAAACCAAGATGGCAGTTGGTCTGCCAATCTGCTTATTAATCTCCTTGGCTAGCTGGTGGTTATCCGCAGTGTTTAAACAAAGAAATGTGAGAGGATATGATAGGTCAACCCGACAGTTTTCAACGGACATGATCGCAGTTGATACATAATATTGGCCAGCCCCCATACTCAAATTCATTTTATCTTTATTTTGTTGCATCATACAACCTTTTCCTGCATCAAATGATGAGGTATACTGTATTAATTCATAATTTGATGCTCAAATCTTCCGCATACAATAAAGATGTAATATTCCATTGAAATTTAACGTATTCGTTTCACACAATGTCCATCGTACTACAAGATTTAATGGCGATTTACGTAATTGCTGTTTAGTATCTGTAAATAATATAAGATGTTAGTATTTGGATGAAGCACAAGAACATAATACAATGTGCCCGGAGCTTGAGTGATACATTCGAGCATAAAATACGTGGGAGCATCGAGCGCCAATCATCAGCTGTCTCTCACAGTTTGATTTTACATCGACATCTAATTTTTACATAGATTTAGTTTTTGTGGGTGTTTCATATTATGTTGTAGGTCACCCGATGATATGTCTAATTCGAGATATGTAGCAATTCGTAATTGCACTTTCTTTTCTAATTTATTTCCATTTCTATAGATGCTTGTTTTGATAAATGATTATTACACAATATACTTTTTCCGCGGGCGTTCTCATTTGCTTTGTTTGCTGCTGCTGTATTGTTACGTTTTTTATTCACGATTGTTAACGTGAAGACTAATGAGTAGGAATAATTCTGTGTGGATAATTGCATCGGATATTGAAATTTCACGCACCGTGATGTGGTTCCTTTGTCCGCTTTGGCTGTATCATTTTTCTGTCATATTTTTGCACTTATCCACTAGATAATTGGTGAACGCGTTTTAAGTTTATTTCAGAACAATCATTATTCCGTCATTTTGATATAATATCGTTTTAATTAACCGATTTGCGAGTGAACGTTATAGGCTGCAATACATCAGCATTTAACCCTGCCAGCCCACAAGCCTGGTACATTTTTTTGGAAATTTTGAAATTCGTCAACTCGAATCATTGCGCAGTTTACCACAGATATTAAGCATACCGATGGCCGACGTACTGGTCAGTCATTCAGAAAGCGACGAAGAATTTTCTGAGATCTTTAAAAACAAGTTACTACAATATACCCATTACCCGCTGCTCGATTGTGACGTCAAGATCAACTGTGATAATACGGCCACTGTGATATACGGACTCGCAAATATTTCACGAGAAACTTTTTGATAAATTTCTCGGACTGATGAGTTCGAGCATTTGAGCAAACGTAAAACAAATAACAGATAGTTTCATCTGAAACAATGTGCAACGCGTCTTTCTGCAATGGACAAAACGCCGTGTAACATGCCAGCGGAGAAAAATACACCGAAATACCCGTCCACATTTATGTACATTGCCTTTAACTTACGCTCGATTCTAGCATGTCGACTAGGAAATAAAGTGTACCTTACCTGTCTTACGAACAGCTAGCTACATCTATACCTGTGGCACACATATACACCCTGGTTCACAGCAGATCCTTTGCGATATATCTGTACTTATATCGTCGCAAGAACATTCATCGATATTCGCATATCCAACCTTCGTGTGTCTACTACCATTACAACTGACAGCGGTTTGCGATTCGCATTGATCTTCCATATAGTACCGCATACCATCATGAAACTCATGGATAAGTTGAACGATTCCATCGTCAGAAAAGACTGATTTCTCCGCTTGTTCAGAAACAGAAACGTCTGAAATCATTTTAATATTACTTATCGATATTCAAAACACGGATGAAGAAGTCATTGGTTTTTTCTTGGAGTTTTTATTCAGCACCACGCTGAGGCTGCGTGGAGAGATAGTACTTGACACACGTGATGCTCCGCTGTTGCTTACCACCAAAAACAAACTGGACAGTCGCTTCGCGACTCAGCCACAAACCATCTTATGAAAACTTATCTGATTTCAATTGTCAAGAGTGTATACTGATCTCCACAAACGTGTAGTAGTATAATAGCGTATATAAACAATTGACATCGAAGGCTATTTCGTTTTTCAGACTAAGTTTTTCTCTAAAGTCTTGACGAAATATCCACTCCGGAAATGTTCAATATTAATATATTCCTTCAGCACACACTCACCTTTTTTCATTCCTAATGTAATTAAATAAAGTTCGAAAAAATTGTATAAGTAAAAAATTTGCCAGAATACAGAAACATGCGGTTACATACAAAAATAAGTAAATGTTTATAAACTATTAATCAATGTTAAAGGCGTTTTAATTTATTGTTTTGTGTTTTAAACATTTGACATCCATTAAACCACAATTCAAATGCTTAATACACCATTGATAATTATATTGTTTAAAAGTAAGGTACCTATTGAAATTGACTGTAAAAATATCGCATCAAACGTAAATAGTTGATAAGAAATTTCAGTAATGTTTATTGTGTTTAGATAAATTATCGTTCTTCTGTTTGGAATTATGATCATACATGGTTGACAAGAAATAGGTGTCGAACATCAGGACTTTAAAAAAAACATTTTGGGCATTCATTTCAACAATGAGCATGGTACCCCATATCACACTGCCTGGAACACCTTCTATTTTGAGCCTCAACTGGGTACATGTTGTAATTCAATATTATGAAATCGGAAACTGAGACCATGGGGTGCAGGATAGCATTTAGAAATGAAATGACTGGGGGAAAAACATTTGATGCGGGAAAGACATTCCGATCTCATAAAATTATTACCAATAATCGAAATCTAGGCATTTTTACCCTGCCAGCCCTCAAGCCTGGTACATTCATTTTGAAATTTTGAAATTCGTCAACTCGAATTATTGAGCAGTTTACCACAGATATTAAGCATATCGATGGCGACCGTACTGGCCAGTCATTCAGAAAGCGACAATGAATTTTCTGATATCGTCAAAAACAAGTTACTAAAATTTACCCATTGGCCGCTGTTTGATTGTGATGTTAAGATCAACTGTGATAATTCGGCTACTGTGATATAAGGTCTCGCAAATATTTAACGAGAAACTTTTTGATAAATTTCTCGGACTGATGAGTTCGAGCATTTGAGCAAACGTAGAACAAATAACAGATAGTTTCATCTGAAACAATGTGCAACGCGTCTTTCTGCAATGGACAAAACGCCGTGTAACATGCCAGCGGAGAAAAATACACCGAAATACCCGTCCACATTTATGTACATTGCCTTTAACTTACGCTCGATTCTAGCATGTCGACTAGGAAATAAAGTGTACCTTACCTGTCTTACGAACAGCTAGCTACATCTATACCTGTGGCACACATATACACCCTGGTTCACAGCAGATCCTTTGCGATATATCTGTACTTATATCGTCGCAAGAACATTCATCGATATTCGCATATCCAACCTTCGTGTGTCTACTACCATTACAACTGACAGCGGTTTGCGATTCGCATTGATCTTCCATATAGTAC
>JACCGJ010011896.1:24057-50292 GCA_013407085.1 Atriophallophorus winterbourni | reverse complement strand
TATATCGATTTCTAATATGAGGTGTCACGTGAATTTAACCGTCACTCAAGTTACCGACGCCTGCCATTGGTTCAAATTCAGCCAATGAAAAAGCAACGAAATTGCTTGTTGAGATCTTACCCAATAGTTCACGAACAATTTATTTATGAGAGTATGGTTGTAAACATACCTTCCTGTTCAATTACAAGCCATGATGTTTGAATGCATGATCGCTTAACGCCAACTATCTAGTGCTTATTCGATTCACATTTTAAGTAGAATCACTTGGGTAGATCGAGTGCACTGGAATTTGAAATTGATCGATACGATAGGAATTCAGCGATAAATATCATTTGAACAAAGGATTGTTATTTAGAACTAGCGAAATTCAATAAACATAATTCAGCGAGCGGGTGGATTGGCGTACAATACTCTTCAACATTTAGGAGTGTAAGTGCGGGAGCTGTTGGTCAAGGTAATGCAAGGTTTTTAATGGTCAAAAATGAAACAAGTTTGACAATAATCATAGGATAGTGTACATCAGAAGCGCTTCATGATGGCTTCATGTTCCGCAGCTTTTACAATGAATAAACAGTCCGATTTGAGAGTGGCAATCTCTTTCATTACTCGGTCGATCGGCGTCAGACGCACACTATCGTAATAATCTACATTCAGTAGCCAAAATGCTGTATCTGCTTTCCTCATCTTGGACATGACTCTCCACACAGTGCCCTCAATTGAGCGGACAAGAGCAAGTTCTTCCCAACTGATAGGGTCAATGCCGAGAGCTTTCATATGTAAGTGCGGGAGTGTGACACAATGAATAAGAAAAATAGTTTCACCGCTATTGGAGAGCGAAGATGGGATCGGTTTTTGTGCTAGTATTTGAAATAAGCCACAGTGAGTGATATTCATGGGAGATTGTCTGCTCTCGAACGAAATCAAAGATGCTTTTAATCTTCGCTAAGGCATAATATTATTTTTATTCTTCCAGCAAAATTCTAGGTCAGACGAAGCGATATGGATTGATGCCTATATTTTCAAAAGAATCTAAATCGACCTACTTCAATTCAATTCAATTTTTATGAATTAAAAACATATAGCTTTAGAGAAAACCATAGAATAATATGGGAGCTACAAATAAATTAGAAATGAAAATGGGATTTGGTTGCTTAATGTGCAGTTCAAGAATCAGGTAAAAAGCCGAAGGGCATAAATTTTTTTCGTCTACACAGTGGGTTGACATATCTAGATCCATGGTTTGTAGTTTTCATCGATGTTTGCGTTAAGGACCAAAAAGTCTGTTATATCTGTGGTTTGCTACTGTTGACCCAGCCGTGTGGTTAGAGAGAATACAACCGTTACTGAACTAGTCTAATCACCGAATGCAAGAATATCACAAAGTGAGCGAGTGAGTGAAAATCACAATTTGAACTCACCATCGATCTTGATTGGTGATCAATCGAAAGTTCGTTCACTGTCTATACAACAGAAGGTGCCCTCTTAACAAAGTTATAACGATTTCTCTCAACCATGTTTTTGTTTGGGAAATTTACAACATATTCAAGTCAATGGAGATGAATGCAAGATCGGCATCATTTACCGCTCGCCACCATCTAAAAGCTCATTTAATGATAAACTATTCCAATCCTTGCAATACATCATAAGCTGAAAGACTGCTCAACTGAGGATCATGGGAGATTTTAATATCCCGCATCTGTTTTCAAGAAGTAAACATTCTCTGCATTCGTTTGAACATAAATTCAAGGAGGTTATCGGAATGGCTTCATTGCACAACCACGTTGACCAGCCAAATCGCAGACGGGGTCTTGACCAACCTTCAATCTTTGAACTTGTCTTAACGCTTGAAGCAATCACGGTAGAGGATTTACAATACCTGGCACAACTGTGAAAGAGTGACCATGCGGTGCATGTCTTTGATTATGTATATAGTGAGTAACGGTTGATCAAGCAGACAAGTCTTAAGGAAAATACAATTTCAATCCTTAAATATCAGTCTCCAGGATGCACACGCTCAAGAGTTTGATTTCATGGATTTTGGCTTATATTACAATACATTTCTAAATTATTTAAATTGGAAGATTGACGAAAACTCGAGTTTTATACCAATGGAATCACAACTACCAGTTTTATCCGGAGTAAAACTAAGAAATTGTTAACTATAACGTGAGTCTTGAGTAAGAATTTTGCTAAGGAAGCAGCTTGGAAGCGATTCTGTAAGACGAGGAATCACCTCACGACTCTCGTGAGAGAACATCGTATGCAGTTCCAATGGAACTCGCTTAAGAGAATGGAAAAGAATCCTAAGTTTCTCTACAAGTTAGTAAATGAGCTATCAAGAATCAAACCAGGTGTATTCTCTGTGCAAACACCTAATGGATTGACTCACTCTGTCAAAGATACCGCCTAGACATCATTACCGGATTGTGTAGAATAAAGCCTGCCGTATCTTGACTTGACTTACTTGACTTAATCCCTTGAGTTCCTGGAGGAACGTAGGGCCTCGGCAACTTGTCTCCAGTTTGGTCTGTCCATAGCAGCCGTATCTTGAGTCTTCTAAAAAAGATATTCAGGATTTTCACGCCCGAAACCTTACCCCGGTTAATTAATACGTAAGTACGTCTTGTTATGGAATATTCCACTTAAGCCTGGGCACCATGGCTGAGGAAGGATATCGAACTATTTGACGGGATTTATCATTGTGCGACAAAGTTGGTCTCCCGTTACAGAAATTAGCCTTTCAAAAGCGAATGTTAAAACTAAGTTAATTAATAAAATTTTTAACCAACGACGGATAAGGAGTGACCTCTTTTTTGCATTCAAAATCTTGCATACTGAAAACCATCCACTTAAACACTTGTTAAAGCCCAATGGCCTTACTCGAACACGAAAACATTCAAAGTCTTTAAGCATTCCGCATTGGATATTCACTTGGAACATTTTGTCTGAAGAAATCACACGCTCGGAATCTGTTGCGGTTTATGCATCTAAACTGGATGCGTATATGACGAACCATGCAGTATGTGATTTTTGAGAGATTTTATATTTTTACTAAATATAACTCGTCATCCTATGGTTATCGTTAACCTTACTGCTTTTTCTAACAAAACTTTCTGAGTTCTGAGTTTTATTCGATAGCTGTAACAAGTTGTGCGCCTAGCAGTTGGACACCATTGTATAGCCAAACGACCCAGGCTAATATTGAGCAATTCCTTACCAAGCATACGCAGTTCTTCGCGGTTATGGGAAGACAAATGTTGCAATTCTGATGATGCTTCTGAGCTGAAACCGTTAAAATTGACTGAGCCCTTCATGACAGAGAGTAAGGAAATAATGAGTTCGAGCAGACTTGGGGGCAGCCTATCAGATCAAGCAGTTGAGTCACGAGTTAGGGACAGTCTGTCTAGACCTGGGTAACCTGACAGTATCTCATCCCAAGAATCAAGATTTTATGGTGAAAAAAGCAATTGCTTTACATGTACCATTGGATGACAACTATTACAAAAATAAAATGTAATCAAAAAGACATTGTTGCATGTTTATCTGGGTTCATGTTGATTCAATACACAGGGCCGATTATGGGGTGTTGTTTGATATATGCATCTAGTGCAGTCTCTGACTGTACGGCACTTTGCATGGATCGGATTTGTGCTTTCAGATAAGGACAGTCAAGGTGTGAGCTCCGTAGATTAAGCGTTGTAAAGGGTGATTTGCGGTTGTCAAAATATTGTTAGCCGAAATCAAATCCCCTCGGAATCGACGACTTGGATAATCGAATAAGTTTAGGGTTGTGATTCGCTCGTTCTAAGGGTTCCGAATGAGTCCGACGACAAGTTTAGTGGCTCAATGGTACATTCTTTGCAAATTGGCAACATCTTTTTAAGCCATGTCGACCAGGCTTGAAGTACACATTAAATCGTGGGTCCAGTGTACTTATTATACGTGGAATCGCCTGTTTTGAGAACCTCCCGAAAATTATCTTGAGAAGTGAATATTTCTGTGATGTTTTCTGATACATAGTGTTGCAGTGTTTCGACATACCCTGTGTTGCTTACCCCGACACTAAAGTCGTTTTTGCTGGGTCCACTAGAGGCTGTTGAGCACCAAGAGAATATTTAAAATTCCATATATTTTTCCATTTTCAACTAAGGCGCACCGGAATGTAAGGCTCACTGCCGATTTTTCGTAAAAATTATTGTTTTTATGTGCGCCTTATAGTCCGAAAAATACTGTAGTTAGATTATTCTACCATTGTACAGTGCAATCAGAAAAGGCGTATTCACGACCGTTCAACCTGCTGTATCAGAACTTAGATTTTTTATGATCGAAAAAGCAATAAACTTGACAAGAACCACCGAATGACAAGGTATATGGAACGAAAACGGATAATTTTCCAAGACCTAATAGGGACAGTCACATGCTAAGTCGTGTGTCAAAACATCGAGCATTGGAATGAAAAACGCAATCGATTCTGAGTGTATGATTTCTTCCAGCAATACGTTTCTAGTGAAACAAAATGTAACGGAGAAACAATCACGGCGAATATTTAATCGAGAATACGAGATGGTCAATCCTATTATTGTTTGAGCGTTCGATTAAGGTCCTGCTATTGACAAAGTCATACATGATCTCAAACATTGAAACGCGTAATTTATTTTCACCATCGCAGCACAGATTTCGATCGCATCGCTCCTGTCAAACGAATCTCCTCTTCTCGAATTGGACGAGAGTTGAATAAAGGTAACTGCATTCACGTTTGCTACTAGGACATTGCTTCTACAAAACTGAAGCATTTGAAAATTTATGATCTACTCCTCTCGTGGTTGTTCGACTAATTGTCAGATCGTCACACAATAGTTAGAGTAAACAGAGTGCCATAAAATATGATTGAAACCACCAGCGTAGCTTCATTGCTTGGTCGGCTTCTGTTGATGGTGCCACACTTCCGACAACTCAAATACATTACGGTACAGAATTTCACAACAAACAGCGAGATTCTAATATTCTTTGTTTATATTTTTCGAAGGGGATATCTTAATTCCCCTTAAGGAAAGAGCTAAAGAAACGTCCTTTTATAGGGCAATTCTAGGTTTTTGAAATCACATCGGACAGGTGCTCACGACATTCATCAAATGCCGATTCTAGTTATTCGAGTGCCATCATCGGTCATAATTTGCTCAAAATAAGTTGCACGCGTTAACCAGAAATGGCGTGTTGAGTACGTTCACCCATTGACATTCGTGGTGGCATATAAGCTTCGTCCAAGTCCACAGAGCTTCTTCGCTACCGTTTACAAGTATTCACAGTAAGATTGATGTCGTTCAATCAACAGAAATATTCGGTACTGGGATTGTTATTCGTCGAACTAAGCAACAGCATCGAGTGACATCTTGAAGTAAGCTTCTTCGTGAATTGTTTGCGTAATCTTGCATGTTTTCAAGCGGAGTGACAAAAAAGCTTGCTATGACGCGCGGCAGTGAAACCTGCAAGGAAAAAGGAGTGCTAATGTCCCTCTATGCATTAACGAAACTTGACGGAGTGCCGGTTCCATTCAATGTGTAGGTACCTCATCTCAGTTTGTTTGCGTGGAATCAGCAGCTAGCAAGTTCTGACCCTCGCAACCTTTTATTTTTTCATGGTGATATGACAGTTAAGCAATCGGTACATGTTACTGGTGTAATATCGTCCATGAAGATGACGATTATGGTAAAGTTAGCTATAATTCCACGTCCTGCAAGGGAGCTGAGCATTTCTACACAAACGGGTGTGCGATCGTGCAGCATTTATGTGTTGTGCGGCTAACACCGTGCTAAATTGATTGGCCAACGGTAGTGGGCTGTATGCTAAAACACGCTGGAGTCTCACTACCATTTCTATTCCCTCTCATATCTGTCTAGGCCTGGGCAACCTGGCGATATCTTAGCCCACGTGCGGTCTCTGGCTGTGCGACACTTTGCCTGGATTAGGCTTGTGCTTTCATACCATACATAAACGGGTAGCATAATAATTTTTATTCCTTGTCAGGACGCTGAGGTCCACGGGATCCGTGCTTATCTCCGGTTTCTTTTACACAAAACTGTACAGATATCAGAACAATATTCTAGGCTGTCGCTTTATTTTGATTGGCCAGATGTAGCGAGCTACATGCTGAAACAGGCTGGAATCTCACTACCATTTCCTGTTCTTTTTCCCTTCTTCATATCTGTCTAGGCCTGGGCACCCTGACAGTATCTTGGACCACGTGCAGTCTCTGACTGTGCGGCACTTTGCCTAGATCAGGCTTGCGCTTTCATATCATTATTTCGTCGACCATGGCACATCCTATTTGAGAGATAGGGGTCAAGCACATTGATGAACAAAGGCAATGGTGGAAAGATTCTAACTTGACCCGTTCGATTCAAAGGCTATTTGACACCACGGCGCGCACCACATTGCAGAAAAGATAAAATAACAAAAAAAATTGCATCATATAATATCGCAACAGACAGATGAGCGTAACAAATCATTGGGGTTTAAAAAAGTCGGTCTCATTTTGTTGGATGTGGAATAAAGGAGGTCTCAACGGAATTGAACATAGTAAGTGCCCCAAATTTGCACACAGAGTCAGTACACGATTCGGGAATGAGGAAGGAACCCCCGTTCGCTCAAAGCGGTGAAAATGTAACAAATTGGATTGCATCGGGCGCGGTTTTGAAACCCTGAGGTTTGAAGGTCGTCTCCATAGGAACATGATCATGATCCAGAACAGGCTGCGAATGATGATGAGGTCAAAAAGAAATGTAAATAAACGAGCCAAATCCATCGAAAGAAAGGTTTCACGGAGACAGGCCGATGGAAGAAGTAGAAGCGCGATGGTAAAGATGAGTAAACACGTTTGGTGGAAGAGATGATTGATGGAACAATGTGAAAACAGCCGTATCAGTGTTCCAAAAACGATTATGATTATAAAGTGTACAAGGGTTTCAACCGATGAAAATCACATGACACCTGAGGACGAAACGAATCCCACAGCACAAACCAAGACCGACACACGAAAAAAAGTTATACTATCCGGTAATAAGCAATTTTAGTCAACAAAACATGTAACGCAGTGTTTCATAATAGTAAGGCATACTGTGGACTACGAAAAACACCAATTAATGGAGATAAAAAAGCGAGGGAGACTAAAAATCAATAGTTAAAAATTAACCAACTGAAGCAGAGGAAAAGTCATATATGCGAACTGGGGGAGGGGAAACAGATCATTGGGCAAAGATATGAATGAACGTTGCGAATGATGATCTCACGGATCAGGTAGATGAACTAGACACGTTCTACCAATCCCCAGTTCCATTCCCCAGGGGATAGTTTGTGGGAGTGATGACACCGTTGTTTTTGAACACATTCGAGGGAGCGCTCGTGGTAGCCCCTTGCTCCGATCCATCGGACAAACAAAATTGCGGATCGAGCACTTTGGATGGATCGTTGTTTGGTACCGGAAGTGCTGCAGTCAGTGGCATAGACATTGTTTGTTGAGTTTGCGGTTGCTGTGGAGAGTTTTGGTGACCCATTTCTAAAGCAGGATTGTATGCGACCTGATTGTAATATGGTACAAAGTTATTCGGTATGAAGGCGGTCTGATTTGGTGGACCACGAGAAGTGACCGGATGGAATGGTTGCGTAGCTCCACCCATGGGTCCCGAGACACTGGAAGGAAACAACCCTGGAGATGTTGGGTAAATCATCGTGGTTGCACCATCCCTACAATGTGCAGGGACTGCTGAATGCATATTGGCGTGGCTTGAAGCAGCATACATGGACGCTGGATGGAACGCCTGATAAGAGCCCGGAGGGTAACCTGGCGCGGATCCTTGAGGAAGATGAGAGTTGTACGCGGCGTTTGACATGGGTGCCATGCCACCGGTAGACGTCTGGGAAATCGATTCCACGTTGCTTGCATTTTGATGCATGCCAGCAGCCGCGGCTGCTGCTAAAAATTGATGAATGGCAGTGATAGATGGAGCCCCAGGTGGCAGTACAGCATTCGGATGAGAATGCGGCTGCTGCTGTTGTTGTTGATGCGATGGTGGTCTGGGTTGATTAGAAAACAGCGGTATTGGTTGTGATGCACCGTTCGCTTGCGCTTGATGGGGTTCCAAACCGGTTGCGAAGCCAGAGCCACGTCCGAAATAATTTGAATTGTTACGATAAAACATTTGATTCGCTTGTGCAGGCCCAAGAGGTTGAAAGTTCGAGTTGTACGCGGAAACGCTGGGATATCGCGCATGGTTGTTTCCCATGCCAAAACGAAAAGACCCGTTTCCAAGTAAACCGAATCCAGGCACAGGCATTGCATTGTTGTTGGTCATTGTTACGGAGCTCACATAACTTGGACCACGGGTGCTATGTTGTCGATAATCCAAAGATCCGTAATTTGCACGCCTGAAACAAAATCACGTATAATTCGACTGGTAAAATTTCGAATGACTACGGTCGCGAGTGAGGGGAAGATGGAAGTACCGACCTTCTGTTCGAAGTTCCTTTGTTTCGTCTGGGTTCATTGCCACCCGCGGAATAGCTCACACGAGCTTCCAGCCAAGGGGGTACGGGTTGTTTCGATTCTCGAAGCAAATCGACCAAATCGCGTACCATGTTTTGATTTCGATCGGAAAAGAACGACGTGGCGGACCCGGATTGGCCCATACGACCAGTGCGACCGATTCGGTGCACATACTCCTCGATGTCAGATGGAAGATCGAAATTGATGACGTGCTGCAGAAAAAAAGCAACAATTAGAGAAATGCCGCTAGAAAGAGATGTAGTCAGTACGTATAACCCGGTTAGGGTTCCAAAGGTTTTCATAGCCGGGGGTGGCAGTGGGGATAAGCTCCCACTGTCTATAAAATGCTCTCATACAACGCGCGTCTCAAATAGCCACTAACAACCAAGTCCAGCTTCTGGCCTGCACGAGTGGCCCCCCGTGCCCGGCAGAACTGCTTCTACCAACAGGAGAAGGGGCGAGTGACTGGCGCCTGAAAACCAGTTTGCTTCGGGCAGATGGAGCTCGTTAGCCTGGAAGGGCATTTCATCTAAGGGAAGAAAAACCCTGATTTTCAACCTTCGCTGCTTTGTGGGATACCCGATCGCGGGAAAGGCTTCGGGAGAAAACCCTGAGGAAAAATCTGGAACGGTTAGTTGGTGCACACCACCTCTTTCTGGCGACTCTCTGCTGCCTTGCAGGTCGCTCTTGTTTGTGCAAAGGCTAGAGAAGCTAACTCGAACAAACGCCGAGTGGTACTGGGGACGCCGCTTTGTACCCAAATTTCCAAGAATCTTCATTGAAGCCGACTCATCCTCCAGGAAGAGATAGTCGCACAAATGTAAATGTAATGTAATAACCCGATTAAGCATATCAATCGTTACTACGATAAAAGTACACTTATAGAGATGGGTATGAGATTTTAACAAACCAACATATCTACGCTCGATTCGTGCGTTGACGTTTTGATGTTGTTGTTGGCCTCCTTCGGTCGATGTCGACCATGGATGTACATCACAATCGAATGAATTTTCATGTTTTACAGCTTTTGGAATGACTAAACAGTCCGATTCGGGAAGAACAATATCTCCCTTGGCGCTTACAACGATAGTCAGAACTCTGTTGTGTTGCATCAGTTGCACACCGGCGGCGTGATCTGTGTTCAGCAGCCAAGAGCTGTATCTGCTCTTCCCCAGCCTTACACAATGCCTCCAAAGTGCGCGGTCAAGAGCAAGTTCTTCCCAGCTCGCGGGTTCAATGCCAAGAGCTTTCATATCTCTTTTACAAACGTCTTTGTACCGCAATGGTCGACTTTTGACGTTTTGATAGATTCTAATAAAAATCGTACGATGAACAAGTTCGGAGACAAAAGCGTGCTGCGTTCGCTATCAGCAATCACTAAAGTTTACTGAATTTACGATGAGACGTATTGGTAGTCCGTGTAACATCCGTCACCACGAGGTGAAAGATGACAGCAGCGTTAATAGAAATATGTTCGAGCGTCGCTCTCTAATCTTCGCATATCCAAGTTCGATTTAAGTATAACAAGAAACTGTCACATAGGGTGCATTAATGAACAGTTGAAAATTCCACGAGAATTGGATAAAGAGTGAGCAGCGCGGCATTCTAGACAGAAAGAGCCGTGGCAAAAACACTGATGTGATTACGTACCTTCACGTTTGGAATATCCAAGCCACGAGCGGCGACAGCGGTCGCGATCAAAATAGGCGTGATTCCTTCACGAAAGGAGGAGAGCGCGCTTTCTCGGTCAGATTGCGCACGACTTCCATGAATCGCCGCAACCGGGAAGTTGAGCTGACTGAGAAAGTTTGCCAGCATGTCTACTCCCCGCTTGGTTTCGACAAACACGAGAACAAGACCATCGGGATCTTTATAGGAAAACGAGCAGAATGTCGAATAGAATAACGCGAAAAGATGAAAAAAGAGGAATGACCTTGAGTGAAATGGAGTCCGATTTAAAGCAGTCTAGAAACTCCGAAGTAAGGTCATTTACAGTATAAGCTGTGAACAACATCATTAACCATCCAAATTGTTGAACAGGCTGTCACAAGAAACGGAAGAATACAACGCACATCATGCATTCAAAGACATTGCTAAATTGCTTTTGAATAGCAAAGGAATTATGCTTTAAAAAGAAATGGGGTTGACATAAAACGCTTTACGCTACAGTGCCTACAACATATGTTGACACTGGACCCTGACGTGGTGAGATGGTTTGTGTACATCCATGACCCATTGAGCTATACTGGATGCTGTTCTTCAGACACAAACAGAGCAACTCCTATCAGAGATGTTGGTGGATACAGGTCAGATGAACGCAGTCTCAACCCACTGCCTCGTGGTTCAGGCGTTTAAGCCAAATGCTCCGGGTAGGGTCCCTTATGCCGACCACCTACTTCGTCAATGGCAACCGGATAGTATCGCGCCCACAAGCCACTACAAAAATTGTGGTAAAATGACAAATTCCCATGGCACTTTGTCCGACTGCAGATCTGTGTTCCATGATGATGATGAAACTAAGCGGAACTCCAATATCCTCGACGCATGCAAAAATGAATCCGTTATCGTAGTTCGTCATCATCAAAGTATATTCCTTGCGCAAGAAAATGATTTCCTCAGCACCTCATTTGACGGGTGTTGAAGTTTATTCTAATAACCTAATGCTTAGAGAAGCCACACAACACGTTTTTTCGGCATTCGCTCCAGAGTAACTGCTAACACAAAACTAAATCGCGGCAACCCCAATCTCGGACGATGAACTCCGTCGATTTTAGAAAGCTTGCTGATTAAAGTCTTCAACTGCCATGTGGAGGTTGGTCACCCCTGTCGCGATGTGGCGTCACAAAAAGAATTTGTCTTAAAGAGTCGATGGTGCATCATGCTGCTACCGAAAACCTTATTACTTGGCTCGATACATGGTTCATCAGTCGAAAGCTGTTATGGAGTTAAAGAAGCGCTAGACAATTTTTTAAACGACGCTGAGATGTTGCAGTTATTTTCCGATTTTTATTTTTCTAATTCCCCTCACATTTGTCTAGCCGATGGTAACCTGACACTTTGTCAGCTCAAGTATCATTTCATTGTGCTGCACTTTATACATTTTATCATATTTGTATTTTGTGGAAAAATTAATGTATTGCTGAAAATTCGTGTACACGAATAAAGTCATCTTCTTCTTCTTCTTCTATTACGGATCGCATCGCTACGCATGTGCTCGTACCAGGTTAAACTGACGATCGTGCGGAGAATTCGAGCATACTCGCGCGTAAATTCCTTTTGACACCAATATAGCAGCACAATTAGAACTGTCCACTCGAAAGAATCTACCTTAGAGCATTAAACAATCCTTACTGGCATTAGAAGTGACCTAGTTTGCGGAACACTACGGCCAACTTAGTATTACGTGGCAAAACCTCACCGTCTAACAACACCGTATCGTTTACAAAACTGCCGAGGCGATCGATAATTTTAAATGCATGGTTGCCAAATAATAAAATAATGAAAATAAAAGCCAATGGTTGCTCGGTGTAAAGCACCATTGTTGTTCTAGCTATATGGTGCCGCGAAGTCAGACACAATGTCCGAAAGCTAAGATACTGTCAGGTTGTCCAGGCTTAGAAATATAACGGAGATAATGGGATCGAGATACCGACAGCTTAGTACTGCGCAAACAAATTCACGCTGTACAGAAGTACCGCACAATGGCACATCTGTGCCGACGGTAGCAACTCGTCCAACGAGTTATTGTTTACCGAGGCTAGACAAGACATAATCGCACTATCACGGTCGGATTATGGGTTGCTCATAGTGCCGGTAACGAGGAAGTTGAATAACACCGATTTAGATACACTGTATGAACCGAGAATTCGGAACTTTTGGATTTGTTCATTTTGACATGAAGAATGCGTTTCGACACATTCGAAGCATTACGTCGATAGAATTAATGACCCCATTTCAACGACCGACGATAGATTATGCTTACAAAGCGCAGACTACACGTCGAATCGCGTGAAAGTATTTGTCAATGTTAACGGGTTGCAGCTAAAGTACACAGTGCAGTCCGACTGCAAGTATCTCAGTCTCGGATGATAATGTGTTGGAATGATCGACTATGGTGGACATAGATGGCCAGGGTGGCAAAATGGTTGAAGCTTTATTAACAATGGATGTAAAATTGCAATTATCTTCCCAACCCGATCAGCTCATGCTGCTGTCTAGGTTACATAATGAAGGTGTGAAGCGCCGTAGCGATATGTGCTAATCACGAGCGCTCGGAGGATATGTAGTTCACCACTTTCCGACACAACACACCAACAGGCAGCGCCGAAAAGTCTGACGATGACAATTGCGAACCCAGTTTCGGAAGGATCGCATAAAAACGCTGGGAGCGACAACATCCTCGAATAAGGAAGGAGATGGACCCACGTTAGCCGTTATCAAACGTTGCGCAATTTGTCGGGGTCACGAAGAAGCCTAACGTGTTGAGGACTTGAATTGAACCAGTTAGCCCGAAATCGATTGAAAGTCGATCAAAGTGGCAACCGATCAAGATATATTCGGGACAGTGTTGCGGTAATGTGAATGCCTTTAGGGGATGACATTTTGTTCCTTTTCATGTGTGTAATAAATGTGTTAGACCAATTAGGTCCTATTGTGTTATGGGACATGCGGATGAACGTAATTCACCTTCATCATCATGAAGCACAAGCAGACAAAAGCAGAATAAAAAACGGTAAAGCGGAATATGCAAAAGCAAACGCCCAAAGCAGCTTGTTTTTGTAGTTTGACTGCATGCGATTGTGTTTTTCATCAATATAATATAATAATACCAAATAAAAAATAATGACACAATAAAATACACTGGCGCCACTGACTACGGTTTGCAGCCATATCTTGTAAGGTTTCCAGCCAACCAAGGCGCGGTATGGTAAACGGTGATGAGGCATTCTTAAAACATGTCCCAACCATCGCAAATGAGCAAGCGTCAGCATTTCTCTCAGTCCGTGGCCTCTTGGCCCTACCACCCGTTGCAAACATCTTATTTGTAATGCGATGCTGCCGCCGAATGCGAGCAATTATACGCAGGCAACGGTTGTCAAAAACAGAAAGCCGAAGGACAGCCATAAAGCAGTGTAGCACGAAGGTGTTGGCGAAGGTTAGCAAACGATACACCCGCTTTGCGTACACGTTGTGAGATCTCATCCTCGACACAACCAACAGAGTCAACAGAGATACAACTGTCGATGTAAATAAAGCTGTCGATCAATTCAAGATTGACATCACACACTGTTAGATTTGAAAGAGAGCCGCTCCAGTCCTGGGTAAGTGTTTCACACTTGTTAGGCGTAAAGCACGTGCCATACCTTTAAGCATCAAGTGCAGGGTCATCTACCAGGACTGTGATGTCATCCACATACTCTAAATCGGTCGCTCTCTCAACCTGCAAAAGTTCAACACCTGCGCCACACAGACCAGCTAAAACTTTCCTTAGAACATCGTCGATTGCAAAGTTAAAAAGGAACGGGGAAACAGGGTAGCCTTGCCGAACCCCGCTGGAGATATTGAACGAGGACGACAACCGTCCGTAGGCTCGAACTTTGCCCGAGGTTTGGCAATATAATGCTTTCAAGATCCAAACATACTTCCCGGGCACTCCACGTATAAGCAGACAGCTCCAAAGACTCGCGATCGATTGAATCGAATGCTGCTCGCATACCATATGCTCGGATGTCAAGGAATGTCAACGATAGTTGGCCTACAAAACTGACTACGTCTGAAGATTTGATTTATACATTCTCGACCGGAACGAAAAACACTTTGCTCATTAACCGGTGAAGCAAGATGTAGGTCAGTATTTTAGAAACTGTTGAAACGAAACTGATACCCCGATGATTTTCACAGGAATCGCACCGTCCCTTTTTGAAAATCAGAGCAATTACTGATGCTCTCCAAGGGATCGGAACGCGCTACTCAGACCATATGTGGGCGAACAGCGCTTGACGTTTGCAAACTAGGGCGAAACCGCCATCCTTGAACAATGACGTTACCAAGGCATCAACACTTGATGCCCTATGGCGTTAGGGCTCTGGAGTACATTGTAAATCTCGGATTGAGTGGGAGTCTCGAGATAAGTCGACCATGATATATATGATATGAAAGCACAAGCCTGATTCAGGCAAAGTGTCGCACAGTCACAGACTGCACGTGGGCTAAGATACTGTGCATGATAAAAATTCGAGAACCATCTGCTTTACGTAACACAACACTGATGCTTCGTCGCCCGCAATCAGTAGTTCTGATAAGTCGGAACAATTATCTGAATTCGCCAACAGCCGCCGCAGATTTCAGTTCCATAGCCTCGGGATTCCCCCAATTTCCCCGTCGGTTCTCTAACTAAAAACCATTTAACATATAATAAGGCTTCTTGACGCATCATGTATGCTATCAGTAGAAAGAGACCGACGTAGGCCCATTAGCTGGAGAAAATTCACAGAAACCCAGTGTTGAGCTATATGGGTAGTCAGCCCACAACTATCTAACGCGGCTGTTTCCAAGGAGGTCTGTATCCCACTCCATTGTTTATCGATCCTATCTTTGTGAACTACAGAAAAATGCAAAACCATATTGGCCTTTAACTCCCTGAGAACTGGCAACATTCGGCTGCTCTGTAACGTAATTAGCCCTGGAACGGTTGACTTCAGGGATGAATCCGAATGAAATCGTCAATTGGGTACGAATCGCGGAGGTATGGTATAAAAGAACAAGCCTGATCTAGGCAAAGTGCCGCACAGTCAGAGACTGCAGATACTGTCAGGTTGCCCAGGCATAGACAGATATGAGGAGGGAAATAGAAATAGAAATGCTAGTGAGACTCCAGCGCGTTTCAGCATGCAGCTCACTACCGTTGCACGGATGTACAATCGTGCAGCATTTATGTGCTGTGCGGCTAACATCGTGCTAATCGCGGAGGTGTTTGATAGAGGGCCCTCAAAGCCAGTGCAAACAATGTAACGGACGTTAAACAGAATATGCGGTTTGGTTTCGATTGACTTGACGTTTATCCGCCTAATTCCCCCTACAATATGCATACAATTAGCGCAAAATAAGTAGTGGAATAAATAATAAAAGATAAGCGGTTTATTATCGCAATTAGATTTATGTAGTGAACTTGCGGTTAGATGTGCTATTCTTAATTCACAATAGCGTTTACGTAACAACATTGATTCGGTAGCTCTGGTGCTCGGGTTACCCAGTTTAATTGACCGACGTACCATGCCAGAGGAAAGAAATGTTGTTCACTATTTAAGAACTGCCATCTATTCTCAATACCGTCTTCTGAAAGTTTACCCGGTATATAGCCATTCATAAACCAGCAGGTGCTTGGATTATGGCCATTCCCTCAGTTAGACCTTCACGCAGAAAACTGGTTTCAGGAACTACCCACTGTTTTCAACCGTAGCAGTGGGATCAGCGCTTCAGACTTTGCAGCATTCCAAAAATGGCTAATACCGGAGATCAGGCGTGTTTACACACGGGTACACGACCTATCAGCGTTACCGTCGTTTTGTGACCGAGAGAGAGTAGCAAACAGTTGTTGAAAACGAAGTCGTGGCACGCGAATGAAAATGCACAAGGAAAGAAGATGAGTTAAATTCTGGCAAAGGCAGCCGGTATTGGATAGGGCGTTACTGAATGAAACGTAGTTTGTATAGCAAGGAATAATAAAACTGCATGAACTGCGGGGATGCATAATCGTGCAGTACTTGTGTGCTGTGCAGTTAACACCGTGGTAAATTGAAATTTCATTGCTAGTGAGCTTCATGCTGAAACACGCCGGAGCTTCATTGCCATTTCTAATTTAATTCGTATATCTATCTAGGCCTGGAACACCTGAAGGTATTTTAGCCCACGTGCGGTACTTTGCCCGGATCAGGTTCACGATTCCATGCATATATACATAAATGTTATGAACGTTACTTGATATAGCAACAACAATCACACCTACCTTTATTTCGCAAAAACTGGACCAACATATGTTTCTTCTCAATGTCCGGTATGCATAATATTTCTTGCGCTATGTTCTCGTTCGTACTGCCCACACGCCCCACAGCCAAGAATACGTACGAGTGCAAAAAATCTCTGGCAAGTGTCTACAAAAATGACAATTAAACAATCCACAGCATCACCTGTATTTCCTTGGGGAACGTGGCAGAAAACATTAGCGTTTGCCTTTGACCGGCAGGAGGCATACGATGCTGTTCGACAATGCAACGAATTTGAGGCTCGAATCCCATGTCAAGCATTCGATCCGCTTCGTCCAGAACGAGAAAACTAAATCATCAGAAACAATGTTGCAAAACTCACCGGACATATTCCAAGCTCACTTCTGATCGACTTATCATGTCCACCAAGCGACCAGGAGTCGCAACAAGCAAACTACACCCGCCTTTCAGTTCTTGAATTTGCGTTGCAATCGACGTGCCGCCATACACCACACAGGGTCGAATTTCTGATTTGTAGGAGAATTTTCGAGCTTCATCGTATATCTGACACGACAACTCACGAGTTGGAGCGAGTACCAAGGCAATGGGACAAGCTTCGTTGGTTGTGCTGGCAGGTTCTTGCTCTTCATCCTTGAACAAACGATTCAGAATCGGGAGCAGAAATGCGGCCGTCTTTCCCGAGCCAGTCTGTGCGCATGCCATTAAATCCCGCTTCGCTGCAATGATGGGCAGAGCGTATTTTTGCACCGGTGTCGGGTGTAGATATTGAGCACGTTCGATGTTGTCTAGAATAGTTTGATGGAATTCGACATCTGCGAACGAGGTGAGCGGCTTCACAGGAGTCCAGTTGGGGCCGGATTGTGTGACCGGAATGCTGTCGTAAAGTTGAAAGTTGAGGCCTCGATTTGGATTCCGGAACAAGTCCTGCTCCAATTTTGGGGAATGAGCTTGCGACCACGTTCGTTGGCCCCCGTAGGGTTTCCGATATGGACGCTGAGAATAGTTTCTAAAAGGAAAAAGGAGCCATGAAAGGTATTGAAAAAGAAAAAAATGCCAAAGCGTTACACGGAAATATTCGTAATTTCAGTATTACGTTCTTAGAGGAAAACGGTATACAATTATGCAGAAAATATAACACACTAGATATTAAATTAATACATGTTTTTTTCAAGACCCTTTTGACAGAGAAATCTTGAAACGAATGGAATGGAAGATAATCGATATAGTGATGTTCGAATACAAGAGATGTGGCCGGTAATTATGACAATCGAATAACGGACAAGTTTCTCGCAAGAAAGTTCTGTACACTTTAGTTTAGATCATGTGAAGACAAATTACGTGCATCCTTTTAGGTTATGGTATGGTATAAAAGCACAAGCCTGATCCAGGCAAAGTGCCGCACAGTCAGAGACTGCACCTGGGCGATATTACTGTCAGGTTGCCCAGGCCTAGACAGATATGAGAAATAGAGAATAAAGATGGTAGTGAGACTCCGGCGTGTTTCAGCATGCAGCTCACTACCTACAGCCAATCAGTGTAGCACGGTGTTAGCCGCACAGCACAAAGTACTGCACGATTGCACATCCACGCGAGCATTGGTATAGGAATCGAGGAGTAGAACTACATCATCGGCATAATCTAAATTACAAAGTTTCTTATCGCGACCTCTATAAATGCCCCTGCATCACATGCAACAATTAGTGTCATTTACAAAATTGAACCAAAATAGAGAAATTGGACACCCTTGTCGGACACCACTAACCATAGAAAAAGTTGGCTGACAGGCTATTGTACACCAAAACGGGCCCATAACTCTGTATGTATGTATGTATGAAAGGACAAGCCTGATCCAGGCAAAGTGCAAACAAACACCTCTACTGAACTGTTTAAGTTCATCCTCCACCACTAAGAATGAATTCTAAATATCGTTTTTGATTACGGATAATTCATCAACTGCCACCGGTGTACTAAATACTGAAAGTGGATGGCGGGCGTGAAAGTATATGAATGTCTTGGAAACATGTATATGTAGGTATGCAATCACAAGCTTAATCCATGCAAAGTGTCGCACAGTGAAAGACTGAACATGAGCTAAGATACTGTCAGGTTTCCCAGGCCTAGACATATATGGGAAAGGAAAATAGCGATGGCAGTGAGACTCCAGCGTGTATTCGCATGTAACTCACTACCGGTGTTAGCTGCGCAGCAAAGAAGTGTTGCACAATTACACACTCGTGAAAAGCACAACGGAGATAAAGCATTGCGTTCGCAGTAGTAAAAGGCGGAGAAAATATATACTGTGATACACATACCCACGACGTTGCTGTCCATTCTCTTGGATAACCGGTGGAGGCCCAAAGATACCGATCGGTTCCGTTCGGTTTACGAATGTCCATTGGTTCACAAGGGGATACCCGTTGACGGCATTGACCCCGTCTGCGTTTGAAAATCGAGATCCGCGAGGATCACGTCTCAAGTGATCCGGTAAAGTTGCATAATTTTTCAAAACTTGTGGGTTGTTGCCATAGTAATAGGAAGCGTCGTTTACAGGTTGCGTGCCATCACCCAAGTTGAGGTAGGCAAACTGGGAATGGAAACCGAATTCGCTCATGAATAATAAAAGCGATTTTTGAATGATCTTAATACAAAAGGTTTGCATGTTGATAGTATAATTTATCAATGAACCTGATCTTACTGTCTCCACCACCTGATGACGGAAACCGGCAGTGGTGTGTAAGTGATGGGGATGCGAGCACCACAATATATAATTTATCACATTTTCGCAAGAGCAAAACAGTTAATGGCACAAAGAGTTGACACGGTGAGTGAGAAGAAGACGGTTAGAAAGAGCATGGCGTAAGAAACCGGGAATTAATCATTTTACTGATTGAAATTCGAAATGAGTATGAAGCACCCAGAAAAACAAATGTATCATCACCACAACTCACAATTCGAGAGATATATAACGTTAAGAAATGTATACGTGTAAAATCGAGAGTATGGAGTGAATCCACGTGCTAGCCGAACCGAAAGAGAGACAATACAAAGAGTAAGAAATTCTTAAAAAGGTGAAACAATTGTCGTAGCCACATCGCTCACTAGTGACCCTATTGTAGTACACTCAAATCTCAGTACTATGCCACCCGTTGGGACCGAGCAAGAGTGGCATAGTAACGAGGTTTTGTAAAAACGGCTTTATTTTCTCAAGTCCATCATTTATTTGCTCAATCGATCAGTCCAAAGCTCTCAGAAATCTTTGGCTGACGCATCTTCTTTCGTCGGATCTCGTTCATCTCGTTGTCTAGCCGATCACACGCTTGCATCAGTCTCGTCCAGGTTGAAGACTTCATCCGCAGAGAACTGCCTGAGTAAGGGCCGGAGAACCTGCTGCTGCCGATCAATAAGGGATTGGGAATCCACCGCTCCAGCTTCGCCCTGCACTGTCTTGAACGTGACGCCATTGCGCTTCTTGAAGCTGTCTAACTAACTCGCCATGAAGTCTGGGATGTGCATCAGCTCAGCCAGTTTTATCGCCTTCTCCTTGATCAGATCGCCGCTGAAAGGCAGATTCAGTCCTCTTGCTTGCTTCAGCCACATCAGCACTCCCTCCTCAAACTTTAGGTCGTGAGGCTGCGTCAGCTTCAAGCGCTTCGATGGAACTCCAGCTTTGATTGCAGCTTCAATTGCATCCTTCTTGCTGAGAATGCACTTCACGGTGGTTCTCCTAACTTCGACGCCCCATTTCTTGCTAATCTCCCTCGCCAACTTGGACTGATTCGGCTCCTTCTTCGCAGCATCGACGATCTCGAACTTCTCCTTCAGCGTAAAGTCGGTTCGCTTGCGTTTTTGAACTGACATTATGGGCTGAATAGTTTGAAAAATAACGATGTCACTGTTGTGAGTGTCTGTTTGTACGCGCGCTTTCGTGGGTCTATCTATTGATACTTAAAGCAAGAGTAGCAAAGAGGCTTGTCGTTGTGCGTGAGATGATTGGCTTGTTGTAGCTGGCGTCAGGGAGAAAGATCGCGTGTTTGACCTCGAAACCGGCTGACTATATGCGTAAAATGCGCAAAAATGCACTTTTAAATAGTCACAGAATAGTGGCATAGTAACGAGAGTAGGGAGTGGCATAGTAAATTTACTTTGTATTGAATTTTGTCGGGACCGAGCAAAAGTGACATAGTAGCGAGAGTGGCATAGTAACGAGGTGGCATAGTACCGAGATTTGAGTGTATGTGAATCAAGGTTGCCTATGTTTTTACTGTATTATAGACTTTAGAAGATTCTACAATGACAAAAGCATGCGTAAAACCTATTTACATTGTTAATCGTTGTTCTTTTCAAACAAATCTGGCAGAAAATGATAAAAAACATAAATGAATCGATTACCAGTGGATTATAGGATCTCTGACTGTGCGGCACTTTGCCTGGATCAGGTTTGTGCTTTCATACCATCATACCATAGGATCATGAAGACTTCCAAGCGTTCAGAATAAACCCTACATGTTATTTGAACAAGACCATTGTATAAATGACGGGCAGAAATCGGAGCGAGGAGTGCATTCAGTGAGAAATTATGCGGTTAATTGTGAATGAACGCCAGGTAAACCATTGAACAATGAAAATAGAACAGGAAACATGCGAAAAAATTTGAACTGTCAGGTCACTCTTAAGCGTTCGATGCGTTATCCGTTTGGTCTCCTAATATACCTCGTAAGCCAGAATAAACTGTTCTGCAGCGTAACTGGGGCCGTAAACCTGTATGATGTAAATAAGTAAGTGCGTATGTACGCATACATGCAGGCAGGCATTGGTCGGTTTAAGTTACCATCATCATGAAGAAAAGCATTACGCTGGTAGCAAGTACCGAGTGTACTGCCGTCAAACAAGGATGAAAACAAAATCCTAAAAAGATGGGAAATGCCAACACCGTCATCATCATAATCACGGAGCACAGGTGTGGAGCCAGTCAGTGCTCAGCAACATGAAACGGAAAAAATAGATAAGCAAACGCATAAAAAGAAAGCGGGTAACGAGAATATGTAAATGCGCAAAAGCAACTTGTTTCCGTAGTTTCCCTGCATGCAATGTAGTGATTTTTATTTTGTATCAAATATAACATAATTATATAAGATAAAAATTATGACACATAATAAAATACACGGCGCAACCGACTTCGGTTTGCAGCCGTATCGTGTGAGGTTCCTCTTTCTCTCTCCAACCAACTATTAGGTGGATCTTCTGGACCCCACCCAGGCAAACGTGTACCTTTCCCTAATCCTGGAGTTACGGTGAGTTTCTTCATCTCAGAGCTCCACGCCATGGGCTGGCCCCAGGTCGTTCCTCACAGCTTCTACTAGGCCCTGACAATAAAGCGGTGATGAGGCATCTTTAAAACATGTTCGAACCATCTGCCTTCTTGGCCCTAACACCCGTTTGCAGACATCTACATTTGTAATGCTATGCTGAGGCGGAATGCGAGAAATCTTTCGCGGGCAATGGGTGTCAAAAACACAAAACCGATGGACATCTTCCGTTCGAATAGATCCGGTTTCGCAACCATTGAGCCTAGAACGCATGACTGCGTTGTGCACTTCACATTTAGTATAAAGTTGAACACCGCATCGGCACCATAAATGGCGAAGGTTAGCAAACGCTACACTTATCCTGGTCTTAACTGCCACCATAGAAACAACTGCCGAGGACAAGGAAGCTACCAAGCAGTTTCAGATTGACATCGAGCAGTTAAATTTGGAAGAAAGCAGCACCAGTCCCGGGTAAGTGTTAGATACAAACAACTTGCTACACCTCGAAGCTTCAAGTGCCAGGTGGTCCATGGTATGTGGCGCGATATGGCCGTCTCCCAGAAGTGCGAATACCGTTCAATGACCTTTTTAAATTGAATGTAATTCTTGTTGTTGGGTCTAAATTATATTATTATTTACTGGCTCTCAAGCAGTCACTTCAGGGGCAATGTAAAGCGTTGGATTCAAGCTAAGTGAGGGTGGGTGGAGCCTTTTATGTTGCACGGAGAGCACGGTGATACCGTGCAAAAATGCAGATCAACTGGGTACTAGTGCCGAAAATGATTCCAGAATCGAGCTCAAGTGGAAAGTTACAATTATTATTATTATATTATATTTGCACAATCTGATACAGATATAGTGCCGTTCAACATAAACAATGAGATGTACAAAGCGTTGTCATCGGCATCGTTGAACGTAGGCATGATACTACCCGGTTGCCTACACCGAAGTAGGGAAAGTTACAAAGTTACAAAGTACATAATCATATAGTTAAGATGTACACCATTGATGAATATCGACAGGAGGCGAGCAAATACATTGTTGTCCTGTTGATAGCATTTCCAGTGCAAGTTGGTGCGTGAATTGCTTTTCTCCAACCAGTGGCTGATGTTGCATCGCACTTACTGTGGTATGTATGAAATCACAAACCTGGATCCAGGCAGAGTGCGCACAGTCAGAGACTGGGCGTGGGCTAAGCTGCACATATCTAAACAGATATAAATAAAAATGAGAAAATCCCATTGAGGCTCCAGCGTGTTTTTGCATGCAGCTCAGTACCTTTGGTGAATCAATTTAACATGGTTTTACCTGCGCAGTATAACAATACTGCACAATTTCACATCAAATAACAAAATATGAGAATTTTCCTCGTCTTGACAAGAAATGAGTTTAGCATATTCACATTCAAGTTTAAACCTTGGGTTACGGATGCACGCAGCTGATGATTGGTAACGACCAACGCAGTGGTGCGTGCTACACTCCTTTATGGCTGCGAAACCTGGTCTATCCGAGCGGAAGATGTCCGTCGGCTTTCTGTTTTTGATACCCGTTGCCTGCGTAGAATTGCTCGCATTCGGTGGCAGCATCGTGTTACAAATATAGATGTCTGCAAGCGGGTGTTAAGACCAGGTGGCCACGGACTGAGAGAAATGCTGATGCTTGCTCGCTTGCGATGGTTTGGACATGTTTTAAGAATGCCTACTCACCGTACCGCGCCTTATTCGCAGAGCCTGACAGAAGCTGGGAGAAAAGATCGGGTGGCCAGTCCATGACGTGGCGCGTTGGGATGAAGAAACTCACCGTAGCGCTAGGCTCAGTTGGGCGTATTCGTTTGCTTTGGTGGGGTCCAAAAGCTCCACCTAATAGTTGGCTGGAAACCTTACGCGATATGGCTACAAACCGAAGTCAGTGGCGCCAGTGTATTTTATTATATGTCATAATTTTTTTCGGTATTATTTTACATGAAAACAAAAAAATCACATGCAGTGAAACTACAAAAACAAGCTGCTTTTTTGTGCATTTGCTTTTGCGTATTCCGCTTGTCTGCTTTCCCTTTTCCACGCGCTTGATTATCTGCTTTTCCTGCTTCATATTGCTTGGCACTTTGTCTGGCTCTAGACTTGTGCTTCATGATGATGATGATGATGATGAACGACCAACGAATCTAGCTTGTGCTACAGAGTTGTTTTTTAACACCACATACTTCACATTCGTACAATCTGTGTTCAAATACAAATTAACTTTATCTTCTTAACTACACTTCCATGGCAAGCTGCAGAGCACATTTTCTGTCGTTATGCTGGTGGCCAGAATGACGGTGAGGGTCTAATCATTTTGTTGAATTCCTAGTAACTGCTAGTAAATCGAATGGAGCGCTACTGATATGACTCCGTTAAGTTTTAAATCAGAATACATACACCGCTTTCGTCTAGATATGATAATTGTCGATATTTAAACCCAGAAATACCTCAGGAGAAACCATGTCACCAGGTATATAATATTCAGTGTATGCGTAAGAATAGTTTTCACGCCCAATTTTGCTTGATAGCAAGGGTGAGCAATTGTGTCGTTTCTCTATAGTACACAGGTAGCAGTGCTGAATTTATTTGACGAAGTACTGAGTTGCAAGAAGAAATATACTGGATACTCACTGCCAATATTCTGTTTTTATATCTGGTTAAGTATTTGTGCGCCATTTCGCTTGAATTCAGGTGATCTACTACGATATGCAGGATAAAATACTATAAGGTAAGGTGTTAAATAATTTTTGTCGCAACGCTAAAAGTGGAGGCAACCATTGGGTAGGTCGCAAATCGGAATTAGGAAGCTAAGTAACATATGTTAGACGTTAGGAACTGTTAAAAAGTTTGATGTGGCAAAAAGTGCAAATAGACTGAAGACTCTGTCATTTGCAAACAAGTAAGCGAGTCAAAGATTCGCGGATACGAAATAAAGTAGCAGACGCTTATAAAATTTAAGCTAAGTAATGAACAAACGCGATTCCTATAAGTGGTAACAACAAAAATTCTTGCCCCTATCGTCGTGATACTGCACCGTTTTTTGAGGCACGCTCTGCTTTCTAATCTGAAACAATCCGCTCACAAGCAATTACTCAAACTATCAACTCTTAATGCATAATATCTTTCGGTTAATTTTTCAAGCTTGTCGATTTTCCGGACAATGTTGTGCCCAGGAATTCGTTGAAGGATTTCGAAACGAATTTGGATGAATACTTTGGTCACTTGTTTTTGAGATGATTTTACTTAGGACAACCCGTGGTGATTTACCTCAACTTTCGTTGTATATTTGCATAAACATAAGATGAAACTACATGAAACTTTTGTTTTATGGTTTCGTATAAATGATTCTGAAACCTTTTCAGTAGGAATCAGATCAGTATCACGCTTTAAACAGTTCAGGTTCAGGTTGCACAGGACGATAAGTGGCTAGGTCGCCAATCCAGCGTCCAGATTTCTTCCGGTGGTATGCCAAAAAAGAGCGCTCACCACTTCAAACAAAATAGTTCACAGATTTCTTCTGGTATGTAGAGCAAAAACTCTTCTCACCAAAGGTGAGGAAGTAAAAAGATGAAGAGAACGATGAACCATATGGAATACATACAGCACTTATAAATAAGATTATTCACAAAAAGAGCCATAACGGAAAATCAATAAGGTACGATAACAAATTCGGTGCAAATTTTACGCGAATTTAACCACTTAGCGGAATGTGATGTAATTATAGATACTAATTCATTAGCAATAACAATAAAAAGGCTTGATTAAATATATATATATATATATATATATATATATATATATCTATTTCTATTAGACTTACCTTGGACTCCAAGCCGTCCATTTGCAACTGGATGTATAAATTAACGACTTATTAAGTATTTTGAATTAAGCGCTTCAGGTCAGTCCCGTTCAATTTCCGTCCCCCCTCAGTATCATATCATGTATCAAGGGCGATAGTCGACCAGTCCCGAACGAGTGCCAGATTCTTCATAGGTGTGCTTTGAAAACACCCCCACTACCAGGATTGATTCGTAAGTAACACGGCGTGTGTAACTGTGAATGGAAGATTGGAGATGTCTCATCACCGAAAGGTGAGAGAGTTATGCATGTTGCATGTCCAATCGGATGAAAAGACGATGGACAGCAGTTTATTTCCACAAATGCGAAAAAATGAAAAAGAAACTCTTTTTTGTGTTTCAAAAATTTTTTCGAATATTTTTGTGTTTTTTTTAATCATAAAAATGAGGGATTTAGTCTTAAGGGTAATGCTCCGGGAAGAGCTCCTGCCACCGTTCGTCCACCCCATGTTTGAACGCAATTACTGAAGTTGCCAAGATTAGTTCTGCGGGAAGTGAGTTCCACGCGTT
>JACCGJ010011896.1:0-24037 GCA_013407085.1 Atriophallophorus winterbourni | reverse complement strand
TCGTGATACTGCACCGTTTTTTGAGGCACGCTCTGCTTTCTAATCTGAAACAATCCGCTCACAAGCAATTACTCAAACTATCAACTCTTAATGCATAATATCTTTCGGTCAATTTTTCAAGCTTGTCGATTTTTCGGACAATGTTGTGCCCAGGAATTCGTTGAAGGATTTCGAAACGAATTTGGATGAATACTTTGGTCACTTGTTTTTGAGATGATCTTACTTAGGACAACCCGTGGTGATTTACCTCAACTTTCGTTGTATATTTGCATAAACATAAGATGAAACTACATGAAACTTTTGTTTTATGGTTTCGTATAAATGATTCTGAAACCTTTTCAGTAGGAATCAGATCAGTATCACGCTTTAAACAGTTCAGGTTCAGGTTGCACAGGACGATAAGTGGCTAGGTCGCCAATCAAGCGTCCAGATTTCTTCCGGTGGTATGCCAAAAAAGAGCGCCCACCACTTCAAACAAAATAGTTCACAGATTTCTTCTGGTATGTAGAGCAAAAACTCCCCTCACCAAAGGTGAGGAAGTAAAAAGATGAAGAGAACGATGAACCATATGGAACACATACAGCACTTATAAATAAGATTATTCACATAAAGAGCCATAACGGAAAATCAATAAGGTACGATAACAAATTCGGTGCAAATTTTATGCGAATTTAACCACTTAGCGGAATGTGATGTAATTATAGATACTAATTCATCAGCAATAACAATAAAAAGGCTTGATTAAATATATATATATATATTTCTATTAGACTTACATTGGACTCCAAGCCGTCCATTTGCAACTGGATTTATAAATTAACGAACATTATTAAGTATTTTGAATTAAGCGCTTCAGTTCAGTCCAGTTCAATTTGCACAGGACATTATTTGGCTAACGAGCCAATCGAGCATCCAGATTTTATCTCAGTGGAAAGCTGCAGAGAAGCACCCATCACTGCCAAAACGTTTTTTTCTTTTGTATATCTGAAATCTTTGACGATCTCGACGCCAAGAGATAATGCAGTTTAGTTCAGTTCAGTTCAGTTTGCACAGAACAGTATGTGGCTAACGAGCCAATCGAGCGTCCAGAATTTCTTTCGGTGGAAAGCTGCAGAAATGCAACCACCATTGCCAAGGCGTTTTTTATTATGATTTGGGTATCTATTGTGATTTCGAAATAGTTCAGTTAGTTCAGTTGCACAGGACAGTATGCGGCTAACGAGCCAATCGGGCGTCCAGAATTTCTTTCGGTGGAAAGTTGCAGAAATGCAACCACCATTGTCAAGGCGTTTTTTCTAATTATGATTTGGATATCCTCCTCGATCGCGAAAGTAAGGGTTACGAGTGGGGTACCGCAGGGATCAGTACTCGGGCCGCTACTTTTCCTTATCTTCATCGATGACTTGGCAGCGGCGCTTAAGTGTCCCTGCTACATTTTTGCGGATGATGTCAAGTTTATTGGATCACCGTTCGAACGTGATTTTATTGACGATATTGAAAAGGTTATCAAGTGGTCTGTTACATGGGATCTACCAGTTAACTTCTCAAAAAGCTATCTCTTGTCGAAAGTCGGCAAGCTGGCGGTAGCTGGCCCTGATGGTACACTTGTGATAACTGGGGTGCCGAGAGTACGCGACTTAGGTATAGAGATTTCTGCGGACTTCAAATGGGCTGATCAATGTGTAGCTGCTGCACATCGTGCTAGGAGCGCGCTGTTTCGCCTTCGATCAGTTTTATCCTGCAGGTCCCCGGAGGTTTTCATACCGATATACAAGGCTGTCGTTAGACCTCATCTCGAGTACTGCATTCAAGCTTGGTCACCTTATCTTGAAAAGGATATTGCAAGGCTTGAGGGTGTTCAGCGCCTTGCTACTCGTATGATCGAAGGGCAATCAGGTAGATCTTATGAGCAAAGACTATTAAGTCTAGGGCTCTTTTCAATGAAAAGAAGGCGGCTGCGTGGGGACCTGATAGAAACCTTCAAGATCATGGCCGGTTTTAGTACTGTTCAACCAGGTGAAATGTATGTTCTCGCACCCAATGTGGGTACTCGAGGTCACCCTCTGAAACTGGCCAAACAACATGTCAGGTCTAATGCTCGTAAGCACTTCTTCAGTGAAAGAGTAGTAAGCTACTGGAACTGCCTACCTGAAGATGTCGTGAACTCTAACTCTGTGATGTGTTTCAAGAATAGACTTGATGCCGTATGGAGCCCACTATTTCCTGCATTTTGCCCCTAATTGAATAATGATATTGTATTTACCTGGTCTTTGAAATGCACTAATGTCTCCTCACCTTTGGTGAGGAGAGTTTTTGCTCTACATTCCAGGTAACCATCCTACCAGAAATAATCTGTGAACCATTTTGTTTGAAGTGGTAGGCGCTCTTTTTTGGCATACCACCGGGAGAACTTTGGACGCTCGATTGGCGACCTAGCCACCTATCGTCATGTGCAACCTGAACCTGAACCTGAACCTGCTTAAAACTCGCTACAGAACTGCAGAATATAAGTACTTCTGGAAGCCGGTTCCAGACATTTACCACCCTAAGGCTGAAAAAAATTTTCCGAGAGTCTAGTCTACATCGCTCCTTAGCAAGTTCGAATGAATGTTCATTGGTGCTCAGCTCGTGACTTATGGCAAAGAGGTCGTCCATGATAACGCCACTTGACCCATTAATAATCTTGAAGGTTTCAATTGAGTCACCTCTCAAACGACAGCGCGTAAGTGAGAAAAGATCTAGGGACTTCGGGCGTGCAGCGAGAGGTTTCCCTCGCTGACCCTCAATCATGCGAGTTACGAGACGCTGTACGCGTTTGAGTCGAACGATGTCCTTCATGTAGTAAGGGCACCACGCCTGGACGCAATATTCTAAATGCGGCTGAACTAATGCCTTGTATAGGGGCAGGAATACATCAAGTCTTTTGCTGGATAACACGGATTTCATGAAAAAGAGCACTTTGCGAGCATGTTGAGCTGCAGCGGCGCATTGTTCCTAGCGTTTGAAGTCAGTCCTAACTAGTACTCCCAAATCCTTAACACGCTGTGTGGCGCTAACAGTGAAAGTATTGCCCGACACCAGAACTGAAATCCTATAAACTAGTGCTGACAAGAGTTGGCCATTATTAAGGTTAAGTGGGAGGTCCCACTGGTATGACCAGTTTATGACCCGCTCAAGGTCGTGCAATAAGGTATCTTCATCCGTTGATCCGATGAACTTTACATCATCCGCGAAAATGAAGCATGGGCACTTCAATGCAGAGGACAAGTCATCGATGAAAATTAGGAATAGAAGAGGACCGAGTACCGACCCTTGGGGTACATCACTGATCACGTCGGTTTGATTCGACAGCGTGGATCCTACCCTAACTCGGGATGTCCTACCTGTAAGGAAGTCCTTTACCCATCAATTAGACTACCCTGTATAACTTTTGCTGCTAGCTGAAACTCTAGGAGGCGGTAATTTACGGAATCGGAAGCCTTGCTGAAGTCTAGGTAGAGGGCCTCGACAGACTTCCCTTCATCCATCCTTTTAGTGGCATTTTTGAGAAAACTAAGAAGGTTAGTCAGGCAGGATCTACCCTTAAGAAATCCATGCTGAGTTACACTCAGTAGAGAATGCCTACAAAGATGCTGACAGATATTGTCACGCAGCAGTTTCTCAAATACTTTCGAGACGATGCTAGTCAGTATCGATAAAACTAAGAAGTTTAGTCAGGCAGGATCTACCCTTAAGAATTCCATGTTGAGTGACACTCAACAGAGAATGTCGACTAAGACGCTGTCAGATTTTGTCACGCAATAGTTTTTCTAGTACTTTTCAGATGATGCTAATCAGGCTGACATGTATATCGTTCCCAACAATAGACCTGCAACCACCTTTGTGTATTGGCACGACTACGGCTTACTTCCACTTACAGGGAACCACTCCCAGTTGCGGGTATGAATTGAAGAGTTGGCAAAACGGTTCGGTAAGCACTGAGGCAAGATTTTGAGAATAATTGAGTGGATGCCATTCAGTCCCTCAGATTTGTTGAGGGATAAGTGCGTCATACACCTTAGCGTCATTAAAGGACAACTCATCTAATTCACGAACACCAGGTGTCAGGCCAAACAGAACCGACGGTGAATTTGAAGAATTATCCCGTCGCTAAACGCTACTGAAAATCCATGAGAAGGCAGTCGCCTTAGACAGGTTAGTATCAGCTACTTTTCCGTCCGCCAGTTTCAAATCTCCTATGCTTTCCCTAGTTTTTCCTTTTGAATGTGCGTAGCTATAAATCCCCTTCGGGTTGTAATTAGCATCTCTAGCTAAACATAACTCAAAATCCTGCTCCAGCACACGCTGTGATTTAACACATGCTTTTCGAGCGGTTTTGTAGCGGGCCCAAGAATCAGAAGTAAGAGATAGCTTATATTGCCGTCACATGTGATCCCGTTTACGGGTAGACCTACGGACTCGAGGAGACCACCAGAGGGGCATTTAATGCCTTCTCACACACAGCAGTGGAGCGTGCTTGTCTTGTAACTCGTTTAGATACTTACAAATTCTATCTCAGTTTTCACTTACATTGGGATCGCTAGATAACTTAAAATCCTGTTTGAGCAAACCCTGTAATTTAACACAAGCATTTCAAACGGTTTTGTATCGGGCCCAAGAACCAGAGGTATGGGATAGAGAATAAATAAATATCAATTTCAGATCAGGTGAACTCAACGGGGGTGGGTTTACTATCTTTCTCAGACTAGGTCTTCGAACTTCAGAATCGAGCGTTAGGCTTAGCACGCACAACGTCCAACTTAGCTCATGTATCATTCAATCTTACAAGCAATCAATGGTAATAGCATGCGCTTATATAAGCCTGCAAGCAGGACCTCAGGACTTACAAAATTTGCTTGGCAATCTCAGTTTGCTGCACACGCTTGTGTCCCAGGTTCTTATCGTTGGCGATTTCAACCTACCACTTATATCTTGGCTGAACCAGTGCTGTTCATCTGATAAGATGTCCGAGGACTTTATCGAATGGAATCATATGCATGCCATGAGTCAGCATGTCAATGATCCCACAAGATTCCGCCAAGGATGCTCATCTTTGATCTTGAATCTCTTTATCTCTTCAAGCGAAGAAATGGTTCGCCAGGTAGATTATCTCACTCCACTAGGAAATAGTGATCACGTTGTGATCAGATTCCAACTAAGACTCAGGTATGATAAACCTCCTCCTAAACTGAGGCGCAATTTCAATCGCGTAGACTGGGAAGTCGTCTCAGAGGAAGCTAAAAAGATCTTGTCTCAATATGTAGGTGATGATATAGCAACAAACTGGCAGCTTATACACCACTGCCTGTCTACCCTGCAAGATAGGTTTGCACCGTTGGTGCACGTCAAGCAACGCAACAAGCCACAGTGGTGGACATTTGCGATGCCACGAGTGATTAGAATGACGGACCGTGCCTGGAAAACTTATAAAGCTTCTCAGACACAACGATCCTGGACAAGGTATAAAATGGACAGAAATAAGGCTGTTTGAATCCAACGCAAAGCAAAAGGTGACTTTGAATCACGTTTGGCACGCAATATAAAGCAGTGCCTTAAGCGTTACTATAGTTATGCCCAATCCAAAGGCAAAACGCACGATTGAATTATCAACCTTCAGCAGGGATACGGAACTCAAATAGTTTCAGATTCAGAAAAGGCCTTTCTTAAACATTTCCAGGCTGTTCAGAGGCTTGATCGCCAAATAGATCCGCCTAACATGCCAGTCATCAGAAGGCCTGATATCATCACTTCACTTGAGGTGTTATTTTTCACTGATGATGAGGTTAAACTTGCACTTGCAGCAACTAACTCCCATAAATCTGCTGGCCCAGACGACATTTAACCTCAAATTATAAAGAACCTGGCGCCAATATTAGCAGATCCTGTGGGTCGTATTTTTACCGCTTCCTCGCAACATGGTTATATTCCGAGTATGTGGAAGTTGGCTAATGTGATCCCGATACATAAAGGTGGTAGTCGATCCTCAGTTTGTAAGTACAGACCTGTAAGACTTACTAGCATCCTATGTAAAATCCTGGAGAAACTTATTAGAGATAGGATCTGTCGCCATCTAGTTGATTACTCGTTGCTGAACTCTGCTCAGCACGTTTTCCTTAAAGGAAAGTCGTGCCTAACAAACCTCTTATGGTCTCTTAACGAGGTCATCATCAGGCTAGATAAAGGCCAACAAGTTGAAGTTTTTACTTGGACTTTTGCAAGGCCTTTGATTCGGCAAACCACAGATTGCTTGCGGACAAACTTGGTTATATGGGTATCGATGGTCTTCTGAAGAAATGGATAATTGAATCCTTTAGCAATATATTCTTTCGTGTCAGGATAGGAAATATATATTCGTCGAAAGTAAAACTTGTTAGTGGAGTGCCACAGGGTTCCGTACTCGGACCGCTACTTTTCCTCATTTTCATCGATGATTTGGCAGCGTCGCTTAAGTGCCCCTGCTATATTTTTGCAGATGATGTCAAGATTATCGAACCACTGGTTGAACAGGATGTTATTGAGGATATACAAAAGGTCATCTAGTGGTCTGCTAAATGGGATCTACCAGTTAACTTCACTAAAAGCTATCTCTTGTCTAAAGTCATTAAGAAGCTAGAGGTTGCTGATCCAGATGGTAAACTTGAGATAAATGGGGTGCCGAAAGTTCGTGACTTAGGTATAGAAGTTTCAGGAGACTTTAAATGGGCAGATCAATGCACAGCTGCAACGTATGGACCTGATTGGAACCTTTAAAATCAAGTCTGGTTTCAGTACTATTCATCCCAGTGAATTGTGCGTTCTGGCGCCAAGTGTGGGTACTCGAGGCCACCCATTAAAACTGGCCAAGCTATATGTCATGTCAAATGTTCGTAAGTTTGTCTTCACTGAGAGGGTAGTAAATTACTGGAATCGACTTCCTATAGAAGTTGTTTGTTCTACTTCGGTAGGGGATTTCAAAAATAGACTTGACTCTGTGTGGCCTTCATTATTTTCTGACGTTCTTTACGTTCATATCTTCTCTCTAATCCCGCTGATATTATTCTAATAACTGAATCTTGGACAAAAAAGTAACAATTAGACTGTGAACTTGTGATTCCAAACTATCACATTTTTAGAAAAGACCGCGTTTCAAAACGTGGAGGAAGTTGCTTTGTTTATGTTCACTCTAATTTCCAAGCTAACATCATCATTTCATCCGTCTTCGGTCATATCGAAGATTTTATCTGGCTGGCACTACCGGCCTTTGATCTCTTACTTGGATGCATCTACTATCCACCAGCTACTATTTCTTCAACGCTTCAACGCTTGACTGATTGTTTCATAGAAGCCTCTGTCCACCCTTCATGCTATAAATTAATTGCAGGAGATTTTAACATGCCTTCATTTAACCAGGTAGAATGCAACGACATAAATCTTAATTCTTTTTCAAATACCATCAAACTATTAGGTTTTACACAGTATGTTGATAAACCAACGCGAAATAAAAAAATCCTCGACCTTGTCCTCACTTTGAATATCACACCTTCAAACCTGAATGTATCTCCGTCATTTTTTAATGGAGATCATAACATTATATCTTTCGATTTGAGTTGCAATAGCATAATAACTAGTGTTAAAAAGCCACATATAATTACTCACAAAGATTGTAAAATCTTTAAAAACCTCATTAGAAACGAACATTGGACTGAATTTTTCCTTTCTGACAATTTTAATGTAACCTCCAAAATCTTTCATATTAAACTTGTTGAGTTACTACAGAAATCTACTATCAGACATGCTAGACACCCTAAACTGAATAAAGCTCATAAGTTAGAAAAACGCATTGCTTATTTGACATCATATGCTCGTAATAAGCATGACATCTCTTCCCTTTTGCACGCGTATGAATTATCTGACAAACTAGTACAAATTATGAACCATAAACTGATTTCTGATGAGTCTACAGCCCTAAAATCCAGTAAAAAACAGAAAGCATTATCTAAATTAATGAACGATAGGGCATCGGAAAATTCAGATAGGATAAACTACATCATTAAACAAGATCAACATGGTAATAAATGAACAGTAGTAACTGAGTTTTTTGATGTTTGCAAAGAATTTCTTTTATTTTTCAATGCTTCGTATAATAACAACTCTTATCCAGAGGTAATCATACAACCTTCATGCAATACGTTAGACACAATTACAATTAATACCTCTGACATACGTAAAGTTTGTAATCAAGTTACAATCTCCTACAAACCTCATGAAACAGGTTTTTTACCAGCAATATGCAAAATGGGATCTGAAGAATTCTTCTTATTACTACTCAATCTCTTCAATACGTCTATCAAATCAGGAACTTTCCCCTTAGAATGGAAACATTCCGTTGTTATTCTTCGACATAAGTCCGGATCACTACATACAGTTACCAATTATCGACCTATTAATCACACACCACTTCTAGCTAGAATATTTGAGAAGCTTGTCAGACAGGCCACCCTAGCATACTTGACACCAAACTATTTTATATCAAACCAGCACGGATTTCTCAACAGAAAATCTTGCGTCACTTGTCAACGAGAATTTTTAAATTACGTGACACAATCACTAGATTCAAACCTTGGAGTCATAGTTGTAATCATTGATATTATGAAAGCCTTCGACAGGGTCCCTCATAATCTACTCCTCGCAAAATTATCTGCTGTAGGTATTACTGGAAACCTACTTTCGTGGTTCAAATCTTTTCTTACAGGTCGCACCTTTTCGGTAGATATAAATGGCTACCGTTCAAGAACTCTGCCAATTCCAAGCGGAGTCATATAAGAAAGCGTTCTAGGTCCACTACTCTTTTTGATATTTATCAACGATATACTATTTGTCATAACACAATGTAAGATCTTCTTGTTTGCAGATGATATAAAAGTCGCCATAGCCTTTCCATCTAACTAGACTAACGACTTTATATCAAAATTGAACCAAGACCTGGATACTCTACTTTGATGGAGTATTCGAAACGGTCTTGAGTTTTCCACCAATAAATCTACTTTCATAAATTTCAACTCTATCATACCAAAAGATTCTATCATCCTAAATAATACACCACTACAACCAGCACAATGTGTACGTGATTTAGGTTATCGATATTCTGGATCACTTACATTTCATGAACAAATTTGCTACTTAATTTCTAAAACAAAAAAGAATATAGGTTTACTTCATAGATTCATCTCTCTGCCCCAGTGCAAGCTGGAACTTTACAAGTTACATACACTACCTTTATTAGATTACTGCAACATTATATCTAGTAACATTACTCGGTCTGAGAGCTATGCTTTAGAAGGCATCCAACGTTCTTTCACACGATCCATTACCACCAGTTCGGATAAGCATTCATATAAGGAAAGATGTCAGATCCTAGGATTGGAACCATTATGGTTCCGAAGAATAAAACAAAATCTTATACTCTTTTACAGAATATTGAAAAAAGATATGATCGACATTGATTTACAATAAGATTTCAAAAACTCTGAAGTATAAAATCTTCGACACAAAAACAAAATATGTATACCGAAAATTCACAATCGTACATGAAAAGATTTCTTGATTTATAAATATTCCCGTTTATGGAATTTAATTCCCAATATTATAAGATTGAGCACTTCACAAACTAAATTCAAAAAGCAACTCAACTCCTTTTTATCTCCGGAAAAATTAGGTAAGCTATTTCTAATTAATACAACTATAGATAATTTATACTTATACGGCATAAAAGGCTTTTAATATTTTTAGCTATAAAAAGTTTTAAAGTGACATAACTTTTTTCTTCAGAATTTACTTTTCAAAATTGTTGAAATTCAACAAAATACACTCTCACAATTCTTGAAATGGCGATACAACTCATATCTCTGTGACCCGATGAAGTGAACTCCCTATACAATTATCTGCATTTGAAGTTGCATTTGGAACATCATACATGAATAAACATTGCGGTCCAGACCTACCCAAACTGTAATTATCCCATTTTAAACAATTACTGTAGTATTCGTCAAAAACATGAACCTCTATCATTTATTTTTCCGATATTCTATCAACTTTATGTTTTGAACAAGCTACCATCTGTACAAATGTTATCCAACTATTTTTTACGATTGTTAACAAAAAATGTATTTATGTTTGACCTTAACATTTGTATAATTACCGTTTTATTTGATGTACTTATTCATGAAAACAAATGAACATGCATGACATGACTTGTTGTATCCAAGAATATACATTCTTATTATTATTTTTATTATTTTTATCCGTAAGGGAATAGTTGGTATGATCCTAATGTTGTCTTTGGAACGCATTATTGTATCTCCTCACCTATTGGTGAGGGGAGATTTTCTGTTGCATTCCAGATCACTCTCATACCGGAAGATATTTGTGAGGATATTGTTTGAAGTGGTGGACGCTCTTCTGTAGCATATCACCGAAAAAAATCTGGACGCTCGATTAGCTCGTTAGCCAAATACAGTCCTGTGCAAACTGAACTGAACTGAACTGAACTGAGGGTTATAGCGCTGTCTGAGACCTGGCTGTCTGTGGTTGATGTTGTGCCAGCAAGTATCAACGAACAGTATCTTGTCATCAGATGCGATAGACGTGACGATAGAAGAGGCGGAGGCGTGGCTCTTTTCTTTGAATATGGTCTGCACAATACGAGTCCAGGTTTATCTCTCGCTATTGAAATTGTCCAAGTTGTTACTAGTGTCCTGACTTGCTACAAGTCAGCACTGGCGATTGCTTGTGTTTACGTCACGCCCTGTCCAACCCTGCGAGAAATTAGTTAACTGCTTGAGATGCTTGACGGGTTGTTTAAATCAGCCCCAAGCGTACACATTCTAGGTGATTTTAATCTCCCAGATATAGACTGGTCAGCTCCCTCAGGGGTACTCACTGAGCAATCCGCATCTTTTCTCGATTGGATCCACTATCATGGATTAAATCAGCACGTGAATAAACCCACTAGGTTCCACGATGGATGCACTCCATCCACTCTTAACTTGGTGCTGTCGTCTCAGCTAGAAGCTCTCCAGAACGTCAAGTTCCTAACCCTCTTGGCAAAAGCGACCACGGAATGTTAGGCTTCGAATCGGTGTTGCGTTTTCACGAACCTCTTGCGCGCCCTAGACGTAATTTTAGGCGTGTTGACTGGGACCTACTTTTACAGTCATCAAAATCTTACCTTCTGTTCTCGAGTGATTCTGGTGTAACCGAAAACTGACACAGAATTTTCAAATTTCTTAACGGGCTACAAGACCTGCATGCTCCACTGCAATGCGTGATTAAGCACCAGCGGCCACCCTGGTGGTCTCCCAGCGTTCGTCGTCCTATTCGTAAACGTGATCGCTTATGGCGGCAATATATGCTATTGCTCACATCTGGTTCGTGGGTCCGTTACAGAACCGCCCGAAACGCTTGTGTCAAAATGCGGCGTGTGCTTAAACAGAAGTTTGAGTTATCCTTAGCCAGTGACGCCAAATCCAACCCGAAAAGGTTTTACAGTCATGCGCAATCTGAAGGAAAATCTAGGGTAAACATCAGTGACTTAAAACTGGAAGATGGACAAGTAACTAGTAGTGACTTAGCTAAGGTGACAGCCTTCTCAAAGTTTTTCAGTAGCGTTCAGTGAAGGGATAATTCTTTACTCACACCGTCTGAGTTGTTTAACTTTCCATCTGATGTCCCTGCACTAGATGATTTGTCCTTTAATGAAGCGGAGGTGTATGGAGCTGTTATTCATGTTCATGCTAACAAGGCTAAGGGTTCGGATGACATACACTCAATTTTGCGGAAAACTCTCGCCCTAGTGCTTGCAGAACCACTATGTGAGCTCTTCAATTCATGTTTGCACTCGGGAATGGTTTTTCGTGAGTGGAAAGAAGCCATAGTAGTACCAATACACAAAGGTGGTTGCAGGTCGATTCTTGGTAACTATTGACCAGTCAGCCTGACCAGCATCGCCTCGAAAGTATTGGAAAGACTTATACGCGACAAAATCTGCCAGCATCTCTGCCAGCATTCTCAACTTAGTGTAGCTCAACATGGATTCCTGAAAGGGAGGTCTTGTCTGACTAACCACTTGAGTTTCCTCAATATTGATACGAAAAGGTTGGATGAAGGGAAGCCGGTCGAAGCGCTCTACCTGGATTTCAGCAAGGCTTTCGATTCCGTCAGCCACAGATTTTCAGAACCTAACCTGGCAGCAAAAGGCATACAGGGTAGTTTACTTGCTTGGATAAAATCATTCCCGACAGGTAGGACCTTTAGAGTACGAGTAGGATCTACGTTGTCGATCCAAACAGAGGTTATAAGTGGGGGTACCTCAGGGGTCTGTGCTAGGTCCTCTGCTCTTTCTGATTCTTATCGATGAATTGTTGCCTATCTTGGAGTGCCCGTGCTTCATTTTCGCGGATGACGTGAAGTTTATGGATGCAACGAATGAAGATACTCTGATGCACGACCTCGAGCGGGTCATTGACTGGTCCATACGGTCGGACATCCCACTGAACCGCAATAAGTGCCAACTCTTGTCTGCTCTGGTCGACAAGATCACAGTCCAGGTGTCAGTTACTCCTATTAGCGTTGACGCCACACAGCGGGTTAATGACTTGGGTGTTCTAGTTAGAGCTGACTTCAAATGAGAGGACCAATGCGCTGTTGCAGCGCAACGTGCATGCAATGTGCTCTTTCGGTTGAAGTCGGTGCTTTCCAGCAGAAGTCCCGAAGTGTTCCTGCCACTTTACAAGGCGTTAGTCGGGCCGCATTTGGAATATTGTGTCCAGGCGTGGTGTCCTCACTACCATAAGGATATCATTCGACTTGAAAGCGTCCAGCGACAAGAAACACGCATGATTGAGGGTCAGCGGAGAAACGTTATGCTGATCGCCTTTGGGCTCTGGGACTTTTCTCTCTTAAGCGTCGTCGTTTGAGAGGTGATTTGATTGAAACCTTTAAGATCTTAAAGGGTTCACGCGGCGTTAATCCAGATGACATCTTTACCTTAAGTAATAAGCTGGGCGATCGCGGACACGCACTCAAGCTTGCTAAGGAACGACGTCAACTAGATTCGAGGAAAACGTTTCCAGCTTCAGGGTGGTCAACTATTGAAACAAGCTCTCTGAAGAATTTTTCTTCCTGTAGTTCCGTCTCAACTTTCAAGCAGGGTTTAGACCGTGACTGCGGTAAGTTATTCTCTGATTACATCCCATGATTACCATGCTTAGGTTGTCCTCCATTTTGCTCGCTTTTCATTGTAGCAATTTTAGAGCATCTTCTTATTCTTGATTCTCCATCAGCTGACTTCTCACCGTGCTGGTGAGGAGAAACTGCCTTTTCTTTTTTCTAGCATCGATTATTGCGCGGTGCTGTCCAACTACTATCCGGTACATCGCCTGGCACCGTGATCATCAGAGATTGCGAACAGAGAAAAAAGAAAATTAACTTTTGGCAGTGCATCGATTATAGAGCGGTGCTCCCCCAACTAAATTCTCCTAGTCCTACGACCATCAGAGTTTCCACACGGAGAAAAAGGATTGAGACTTTGGCAGTAGTGGGTGCTTCTCCGTAGCTTTCCACTGAAAGAAATTCTGGACGCTCGATTGACTTTTCAGCCACTTACTGTTCTGTGCCTACTAAAATAATCTTTCTGATCTTCATCGATGATCTGGCATCGCAGTTGTCATGTCCCTGCTACATGTTTGCTGATGATGTCAAATTCACCGGATCCAGTGATCACGGTGATTTGTTGAGAGATATTGAAAAGGTCATTAAATGGTCGCAGGATTGGGATCTTCCTCTGAACTATAGTAAATGTCATCTGTTGTCTGCAGCAGTCGACAGAATTACAGTAACTGCGAATAACGGTAGGATCGACTTTCAATCTATTCAGAGGATTAGGATTTGGGTATAGTCGTAACAGCGGACTTCAAATGGGCTGCGCAGTGTGCCACCGCTGCACAACGAGCTAGAGGAGAACTCTTTAGGCTTAAATCCGTTCTGACATGTAGAACGCCGGAAGTGTTTATCCTTTATATACGGCGATTGTCAGGCCGCATTTAGAATACTGCGTGCAAGCCTGGAGCCCCTTCTTTCAAAAGGACATATTACTATTAGAAAGAGTCCAACGACTGGCTACCAAAATGGTTGAAGGTATGTTTGGGAAACCCTACGAAGAACGTCTAATTTCTTTAGGTCTCTTCTCCCTTCGGCGTCGGCGTCTACGGGGTGACCTCATAGAAACTTTCAAAATCCTGAAAGGCTTAGGCGACGAGGGCTGTCAAATCCTGTTCTCTCGAGCGATCAACCCCTCAACTAGAGGACATACATTGAAGCTCGCGAAAAACCACAGCCGTCTGAATCTTAGGCAACACTTTTTCAGTGAAAGAGTGGTAAGCTTCTGGAACAAGCTGCCTGAGGAACTAATAGCTTGCACATCAATAGGTGCATTCAAAAGGGGTTTAGATGCCTTGTGGCTTGGGCTTTTCCCAGACTTTTTCCCGTGAATATGCAGGTTGTCTGTCGTCAGAATTGTCCATTTTTTGTTCATTTTGAAATTATATGGTCTTGACCACAATTTAAAAAAAATCCTGTTATATAATGCCTCGTTTTAAATGTCATGTTTTAAATGTACGCACCAATTTTCCATAGCTAACCTTTCACCCGCTTGGTGAAGAGAAAACTGTAAACCACAATAGAGTACTTTTAGGGACGATATCCAAATGGCTCGGAATTGCTTTCTATACTCGATTCAAACCCGGTTAGAGATACGCGCAGAATTGTCCAATCAATGCAAAACCAATATATTTGCAAACAATTGCTCTATAAAAATGCGGTACTAAAACAAATTTACAATAATATACAAAATACCTCAACACTGAAGATCCGGGAATAATTTCAATAACAATTAAGAGCGTCTATGGGCGGAAAATATTGCGCAAGTCCAATCAAGTAAATTGAAAACCAGCAAAACAAGCGGGAAAGATTACAACAAAATAATGAGAGGCTGTACGAAGTAAAGAATTATTCAGGAAAGTAAATGTTAGCAACAAAGAATGAATGTGTACAATTCGATAGAAGCACGAAAAAATTCGAATCCAGGCAGGCCAAAATTGACCAAACTTAAACGTGAAAATCACATTTACAAAAACCTTTCCGTTTATCTTAGTCGCAGCTACAAATTCGGTGACCAAAAGACGGCTTGGAAAACACCGGAAGTACCTTCGCATACGACGAGGATACCAGAGAAAAATGAACCAACTTTGGCAGTGGTGGGCGCTCCTCTGAAGCTTTCCACAGACGGAAATTCTGGACGCTCGATTGGCTTATCCCTTTGGCGGTGCGATCGTCGAGGATATCCAAATCACAAAAAGAAAAAAACGCTTTGGCAGTGGTGGTCGCTTCTCCTCAGCTTTCCACCGAAAGAAATTCTGGACGCTCGATTGACTCATTAGCCACATGCTGTCCTGTGTGTATTGTCTGTGACGTGAGTTACGCGTAGTCCACCCGTTTATTATTTCGATAAAAATAAAACAACGATTGGGATATTCTACGGTACTGTAATTAACAACAATTACAACAAAAATAACTATACAAACCTTAATTGTAAAGGAACGTCACAGCAACAATGGAGCCAAATACTCCAGAATCAAATTCAATTCAAACAAAAGACGACCTGATATAAAATTAAGAAGAATCGATTTACCAAAATGTCGTCCAAACTTTCTGTGACAATCAAAAATGACACTCAAAATAGCGTCCAAATTCAAGCAAAATACTGAAGCCCAAAATGGCAACCAAATTCCGCAACAATGACCGACAATGGCAGAAACAATAAATTAAAACAAACATTTGACGGAAGGCGTGTACAGAAAAAAATTACAAAAAGAAAAGTTTTATATCAAAATACTGTAGGAAAATTAAACACAAGCAAAATCTATTACACAAAATTCAGGTTTTGTAACTAGGTTCAAAATAAAAGGAATATTGAAGGGAAAGGAAGAATTTCAAACTACTTTGAACCTTACACCTCCGACCAACTTCTTTCTAGGGCTTAACTATACAACGATTATTCGATGAATACCCTAACGAATTCGGAGCAGCAAATGACTTTATTAAGTGGCGAGTCACTTCCGCCACATTACATCACCATCATTGGATATTAGTAGCTTTTTATAGAGAATGCGGTTGCAAGCCACAGACTCACCACATCCTCCGGTGATGCTTCTTGCCTTATAAAGAAGAGTTGTCCTGATCCTTACCCAAGTCACCCACCTCTTGGGACCCTTCTAACAAACATACTTTCCGAATATCACGCCGGATCACGTCATCCTTTGTTCGTATGCTGACCGTTCGTACCAAACCATCATCACTCACTTCCGCTGTCTCAATAATACCAAGCGGCCACGACATTTTCGACAATTCTTCAGACACAACCAATACTACATCACCGGTAATCAAATTGCGACGTGTGTTGATCCATCGTTGTCGTTCTTGTGAGAACACTTACATGATTAACAAATGTCGAACAATCGGTTGGTCCCTGTAGCATTCATTCAAGTAACGTCTTGGTAGCGAATGGCTGCTTTCGACCACTTAAACGTTGTTCAAGTAGCGAATGCGCTTCCGGTACGTTACAGCCAATAGGCAAAGTCATTTCTCTGCCCACATTCTCTGAAAACTTCGGATCTTTCAAATGTGCATACCTCGTGCTGATCATATTTGGAGATTTCAGCACTGCTTCAGGTAACTTTGAAACCGTGTAAGCTTCGGCAACATGAATTATTTCATCACTGTCAACCGAATGCACATCGAAACGTAACAACGAAATTTTCAACTCTCGATGTAGACCAAGTGTTGCTATCAACACATCAACTGGAGCACTAGGCATACAAAATTTCTGAACAAAACTCTGCGAAATCAAAGTTGTATCAGAGCCATTATCCAGTAAAGCCACGACTGGAACAAGTCCAACTGGCGTGTGAATGTCCACTGTCAGGTAGCCTAAGCTTACTGCTGTACTGAGAGCAGTAACACTGCAGTTTATACTTTTCAGTTGCTCATTAGGACGATCATAATGCAGCGAAAAATGGTGTCGTCTATTACAACCTTCAACGAAACAAGTATTCGTAATCTTGCAATCGAATGCCCTGTGAGACCGGCATAAGCAAACGTAACATATTCCATGCTGCTTAGCCATATTCCATCTGGCTTTTACGTTAGCCTCCTGATAAACAGGACAATCTTCTATCTTATGAGGTCCTCTACATTGAAAACATTCAACCAGCATTGGCCTCGGTTCCCTCGTAGTCATAAACACCCTCCTTCCATCTGGCATTATTGGTTTCTCTGATGGCTTCGAAGAGACATATGTTCTATCTATTAGCATGCCAAATCTGCTCCTGGCAATTCTTGCTCTCCGAGATACGAACTCGGTCAGACTGGCAAAATCAACTTCTGACCCGTCAGCAAGCATTGTATCCGCTTCGTCAGCCCACTGCTGTTGTAACGCAACAGGGAAGCATTTCACTAATCCTTCCAAAGTTGTGACTGAATTCAAATCAGCGTCACACTTCATTTGCTTCAATGTGATTTGGCAATTTTCCATTTTTATGGCTAAATCAGACAAACCATCGACTTTGTTGGAAAGTCTTCTAGCTTCATCAAGCAACTCCTCTAATGTTTACCTGGCAATTACATGTGGTAGTCCAAACAAGTCTTTCAAAATCTTCTTTGCCCGCGTATAACCCTCAGTGGGTTGTAGCATGACACATGCATCAATTGCTTTTCGAGCCTTGCCCCGACAGTAATACAATAAATACAACAGTCTCTGGCCTGGATCCATAAGCCTCGACTCAACGTAACATTCAAACTGTTTCAGAAACTTCCAATAGTGTATCGGATTACCGTCGAAGTAGGATAATTCTACTTTAGGCAATCCCATACTCATGTTCATCGCTGGTTGCAAATAGCTTACCGCCGAGTCGAACCCTTCAGTTTTGCTACTTGTACCGGTGATCAAGTTTACTTCTTCAACGACTCCTCGTCGTTCCTTTGTCAAGCGCTCTATCGTTGATCTAGCAGCATCTAAATCGCGCTTTAATTGTAACACTTGTTGAGAACTCGCAATGCTATCTCTATCATCATCGTTTTCCTCAGAAGCTATCTTAGAAGATATCTTAGGCATACTAGATGAAATATACAACAATGTTCCAAAACGACAAAAAATAAATAAAAAGGGGACGTCACCAAAGTTGTGAACGGGAATTGACTGTCAAATGTTCAATGTCACGACGATCGGGGAGTTCTTCGCCAATTTTGCTCAATATAGCTTCAATTGAACGAACCAAAATGCGTATTTTCTCTGGTTGAGACAAATACTGTACCAGTCAGAAGACAAGTTGTGATGCGAATCCAATTGAAACGATCCAACTTGAGCACAGAAACCGAATTGATGTAATTCACGAATTGAGTACTTCTCGCCAAGTTCGAGAAGAATCAAATTCCAAATTAAGTACTGTATTGTCTGTGACGTGTGTTACGCGTAGTCCACCCGTTTCTTATTTCGATAAATTCAAAACAACGATTGGGATATTCTACGGTACTGTAATTAACAACAATTACAACAAAAATAACTATACAAACCTTAATTGTAAAGGAACGTCACAGCAACAATGGAGCCAAATACTCCAGAATCAAATTCAATTCAAACAAAAGACGACCTGATATAAAATTAAGAAGAATCGATTTACCAAAATGTCGTCCAAACTTTCTGTGACAATCAAAAATGACACTCAAAATAGCGTCCAAAGTCAAGCAAAATACTGAAGCCCAAAATGGCAACCAAATTCCGCAACAATGACCGACAATGGCAGAAACAATAAATTAAAACAAACATTTGACCGAAGGCGTGTACAGAAAAGATTTACAATAACAAAAATAATTACAAAAATAAAAGTTCTATATCAAAATACTGTAGGAAAATTAAACACAAGCAAAATCTATTTCACAAAATTCAGGTTTTCTTACTAGGTTTAAAATAAAAGGAATGTGGAAGGGAAAGGAAGAATTGCAAACTACTTTGAACCTTACATACTCCGTCAACTTTAGATTTGGTTCTGTCGTCTCATGAAAGAGATATTTATGGAATCAAATACCTTTCGCCACTAGGCAAGAGCGACCACGCTGTAATTCTTTTTGACTGGACTTTAGTGCATCCTAGTCCTCAAGTAAAGATGTCCCGCAACTTTGGTCGAATGGACATCGTCCAACTACAAACTAAAGCAATGAATCTAAGTTGGGAACCAGACGAATTAGAACCTAGTGTAGAAATCAGGTGGAATATTATAACAGGGCACCTTTTACAAATACAGGATGATTTTGCTCCTCTACAACCAGTGAGAACGCGAGGAAAACCACCCTGGTGGAGCGCGTCTATTCGCAAGGCTATTAGATGCCGTGACCGTAGCTGGAGGGCGTACAAATTCTGTGGAACTCACAGATCTAGACTGCAGTACATACAGACCAGAAATTCAGCTGTTGCGCTGCAAAGGAAAGCTAAAAAGGACTTCGAATCCCGACTTGCCAAAAAAGCAAAGATTAACTTGAAAGCTTTTTATGGCTATGTTCAGTCCAAGCGATCATTAAGAGAGGAAATAGGTACGTTAATGCTGGAAGATGGCAATACGGCTTTAACTGCACCGGAAAAAGCCGATGCGTTGCATTCATTCTTCTGCAGTGTTTATCGGCGCGATCCAGGTAACTGTTTAGAAACTCCCGAGTGCAGAGCACCTCCCTTTAGCTCGGTGGAGGTTAATCAGGAAATGGTCACCACAGTTCTGTCGCAGCTGGACAAAACTAAGTCGGCTGGCCCCGACGGCATAAATCCGGCTATTCTTCAACCGCTTGCGAATATAGTTAGCCTTGCAATCAGAAATCTTTTCGAAGCTACCTTACTCCAGGGTATACTACCGGATGATTGGAAACGAGCGGCGGTAATAGCCATATACAAAACGGGTCCCATTTCAGATGTACGCAACTACAGGCCAGTAAGCCTGACAAGCATTCTTTGCAAGTGCTTGGAAAAAATCATTCGGCACCAGGTTTGTAAACATTTGGTAGCCAATTCCTTACTATCCGATGCCCAGCACGGATTCTGGAAAGGAAGGTCCTGCCTAACCAATCTTCTAAGCTTTCTGGACGAAGTGACAGTACGCCTCGATGAAGGGAGAGTAGTCGAAGTCTGCTATCTTGATTTTCAAAAGGCATTTGACTCGGTGAACCATAGGTACCTTCTGCACAAACTAAGTATGTGTGGCGTCACAGGTGACCTACATCGTTGGTTAGACAGCTTCTTAACTAATCGCACTAACTATGTTAGAATTGCAGGGGAGTGCTCACAGGAATCACTGATTCTCAGTGGAGTGCCTCAAGGCTCGGTGCTTGGTCCATTACTTTTTCTTATTTTTGTAAACGACCTGGCAGCGTGCTTGAGTTCACGCTGCTTCCTGTTTGCTGATGATGTTAAGATCCTAGGAACCGACAGTAGAGATACGCTTATCTCTGATTTAGAAAAAGTAATCGAGTGGACAAAGACCTGGGACTTGCCACTAAACCTGGGGAAGAGCTGTCTTCTGACGACTGATTTAGCGACAACCCAACTAGAAGTTGGAGAAGGAACTATCAGAATAGCGGCTGCTCAGAAAGTGAAGGATCTTGGCATTACTATAACAGGCGATTTTAAATGGGCTACTCAATGTGCCGAAGCTGCAAACAAGGCTCGCAGAGAATTGTTCAGACTTCGCTCAGCGTTATCTTGCCGAAAACCTTCAATCTTCATCCCCTTATACAAAGTAGTCGTGCGGCCTCACTTGGAGTACTGCGTTCAATCCTGGGCACCGTACTTAAAAAAGGATATAGCATGTCTCGAAAGGGTCCAGCGCCTTGCGACTAGGATGGTTGAGGGTCAGGCAGGTAAAACTTATGAGGCTAGACTCAAGGACCTCGGTTTGTTCTCACTAAAGAGACGGCGGCTGCGAGGTGACCTAATAGAAGCCTTCAAGATTCTAAAGGGTCTTACAGGTGATAATATTACTGAAATCCTTAAACTTGCGCCTAAAGCAGCTACAAGAGGTAATTCCATGAAACTTCTTAAGAGTAGGCCCAGGTTGCTGGCACGTGAGCACTTTTTCAGCAACCGTGTGGTCAACTTCTGGAACAAGCTCCCAGATTGTATAGTAAGCCTCCCAAATGTGTTGAGCTTTAAAAGGGAATTAGACGTTAAATGGTCTATCATATTTCCGCATATTGTCTAATAAAAAAACTTTATAAAAAAACAAAAAAACGTATTTTTACATTTTTATCATATCTGTCTAGGCCTGGACAACCTGACAGTAAATTAGCCCACATGCAGTCTATGACTGTGTTTCACTTTACCTCAACTAGGCTAGTGATTTCATACACCACACATTGTTCACGCATATTATTGCATTGTTTCCTGAATAGCTGACCTCTCACCGTGCTGGTGAAGAGAAACCCTACCTTACTTTCCAGTTATTCGGAAGCAAGAACGTGTGAAAAGTACGAACTGTATACTCGATATCGAAGTGCCGGGTGCTCAACCGCATACCGTCGAAGGAAATCTGGGCGCGTGATTGGCTTTTAGCCACAGTCAGCCCTATGCAACTTGAACTTCAATTTGGTAGTTTCACATTCAATTTGGTAGTTTTTTCCACATTCAATTTGGTAGTTTTTTCCACGCTCCGATAAAATATTACGAATTTTCACTATTCCTGAACTTCCAGTAAAATAGAATCACTATTTTACTATATTCTCCATATTTTGCTGACGAATTACGCTAGCGATAAAATCAGCTTGCATTTTTGGTAACGTTTCATTACTCATCATATTATCTGTCAGATATGAGTACTAGAAATTCATGCCTCAATGTCAAATGTGGCAAAATAGTAGCAAAAGGAATCGAGTGCACAGCATGCAAGCTTTGGGCTCATCCTAGTTGTTCAGGTATACATAAATCTCACTATGGGATTTATGCGAAGTACCGCTGGTTGCAGTGGTACTGTAGCGGCTGTCATCAGGCTGCCACAGACGCCGCTTGTTTAAGGCCAAGGAATAGTCGGACGTTGCCTTGCTCGTCAGATTCTATACCTGCCCCAACGTTTGCATCTGTTGTGAGGGCTAGTGTAAGTTCTGATACAATGGCTGGCACTGGCATAGCTGACAAATCTAGCCAGCTACGACGTCCTATCAAGCAGGCTACCTCTTCTAAGGTGGTCAAATCTAAAAAGCGTGCTACCAAGAACGCCAAAAAACTGCATCCACACAGGACGCAGACATAAATGGCCAGTCATCTCGTTCTCCAATGCGAGCTTGTACTAGAAGGGTGGTTACTGTAGCAGAGATTCCGAAGAGGCGTAGGAAGGCGAATAAAGCTACAACCCAACGGAAGCAACATGAAAATGTTGCCGGATTACCCGCACTGGATCACATTCTCCAGGAATTGAATGACTTGCGCAAGCAATTCGATACACTGCGTGGCACCCCTGCTCCAAAAACTAGAACACGAAATGTACTGGTTTTCAATCGAGCAGAGCCATTTATTAAGGAATCGAAGTCTAGAAAAGATTTAGATCGCAGATGTATCAGCGATCTTATCTGGATGGTAGGTCTGAGTCCTTCCACTCCTACAATGCGAATTTACCGTGTTGGAAAATGGAAGATGGATAATCGCCCTAGGCCAATCCTGGTAGAATTCAAATACCAGGCGGATCGGGACGCTTTACTATCTAAGGCTGACCACATCGCCGAAGCAACTCTAGACAAACTGCAGGTTAAGCCGGACAACCCTCCCTCCCAGATAAGACAATACTCTTCCGCTTCAAATAGGAGGGATCAGATTGTAAATACCTCTAATAACGACAAGCGGGGTTTCACAAAGCTCATAGATTCTCGGTCCAAAGTAACATCTAATCGAGGGCGCCGTTCATCCAAAAAGGATGGGGCTTCATCAGCTGCAGAAATCTTAGAAGCGTTTGAGGATGAGGTCTGTGGTCGTAGTATTATCCCTGTAATTCCACAGCTCGTGGTTACCAACCTGCAGTGTACAGTTGGTGTTCAGGCCGCACCAGTTGACTCGGCTATCGCAAGCAGCACGCCAAAAAACGTGCTGACTTCTCGGGAACTCCGCCCGAGAATCACACAAGACTAATTGGGAATAGATTACGTGACACTGCCGCCACAGTGCTACTCGGGAATGCATGTAGCATCCGAAACAAATGGTCTGAACTCTCCATCCTTGCACATGAGTTGAGACCGCATGTAATTGCACTGACAGAAACCTGGCTCTCTGCATCTGATGACATTCCCGATATAGTTGGTAACAGCTATTCCGTGATCAGGTGTGATAGACCGGGTGCATTACAAGGTGGCGGTGTTGCTATTCTTCTCAGGTTAGGCCTCCGTACCTCAGAGTTAAACGTTAGGCTTGGCACACAGATGTGCAACTTAGCTCCTGTCTCATTCACTCCTATAAGCAATCTACGGTAATAGCGTGCGTTTATTTGAGTCCCCATTCAGGAGTACAGGATATGTATAACTTGCTTGAGAATTTGAGTTCACTACGTGCGCTTGGGTCTCAGGTTCTTATGGTGGGTGATTTTAATCTACCACACATATCTTGGCCTAACCAGAGCTGCCAAGCTGATAAGATGTCTGAGGACTTCATAGAATGGACCCACAGACATGCTATGAGGCAACATGTAACTGAGCCTACAAGGTTCCGGTATTGCTGTGAACCTTCGGTCCTGGATCTTGTTAGATCTTCGAATGAGCAAATGGTTCAACGGGTGTAATATCTTTCCCCACTAGGGAAAAGTGATCACATCATGATTAGCTTCCAGCTACTTCTCAGGTATGACAAACCGCCTCCGAAACTAAAGCGCAAATTCAATAGGGTAGACTG